>SJYC01126597.1:0-42659 GCA_006408675.1 Madoqua kirkii
CGCTGGATCATCAAAAAAGCAAGAGAGTTCCAGAAAAACATCTATTTCTGCTTTATTGACTATGCCAAATCCTTTGACTGTGTGGATCACGATAAACTGTGGAAAATTCTGAAAGAGATGGGAATACCAGACCACCTAACCTGCCTCTTGAGAAATCTGTATGCAGGTCAAGAAGCAACAGTTAGAACTGGACATGGAGCAACAGACTGGTTCCAAATAAGAAAAGGAGTACATCAAGGCTGTATACTGTCACCCTGCTTACTTAACTTATATGCAGAGTACATCATGAGAAACGCTGGGCTGGATGAAGCACAAGCTGGAATCAAGATTGCTGGGAGAAATATCAATAACCTCAGATATGCAGATGACACCACCCTTATGGCAGAAAGTGAAGAGGAGCTAAAAAGCCTCTTGATGAAAGTGAAAGAGGAGAGCGAAAAAGTTGGCTTAAAGCTCTACATTCAGAAAACGAAGATCATGGCATCTGGTTCCATCACTTCATGGGAAATAGATGGGGAAACAGTGGAGATAGTGTCAGACTTTATTTTGGGGGGCTCAAAAATTACTGTGGATGGTGACTGCAGCCATGAAATTAAAAGACGCTTACTCCTTGGAAGAAAAGTTATGACCAACCTAGATAGTATACTCAAAAGCAGAGACATTACTTTGCTGACTAATGTCCGTCTAGTCAAGGCTATGGTTTTTCCAGTGGATGGATGGATGTGAGAGTTGGACTGTGAAAAAGGCTGAGCGCCAAAGAATTGATGCTTTTGAACTGTGGTTTGGAGAAGACTCTTGAGAGTCCCTTGGACTGCAAGGATATTCAACCAGTCCATTCTGAAGGAGATCAACCCTAGGATTTCTTTGGAAGGAATGATGCTGAAGCTGAAGCTCCAGTACTTTGGCCACCTCATGAGAAAAGACTCTGATGCTGGGAGAGATTGGGGGCAGGAGGAGAAGGGGACGACAGAGGATGAGATGGCTGGATGGCATCACGGACTCGATGGACATGAGTCTGAGTGAACTCCGAGAGATGGTGATGAACAGGGATCCTGGCATGCTGCGATTCATGGGGTTGCAAAGAGTTGGACAGGACTGAGGAACTGAACTGAACTGAACTGAATACAATTGTTGCAAAAATGTGTCCTTCAATCAAAAGAAATTTAGTACTTAAAAATCTAAAATGCAGCAAAAGAAAAATGTCTGTCAGTGATATGCTTTACAAAAGCAGTACTTCAAACCATAAGCCTTTCTAAACAATCCTTCAGAAAAGTAACTTCAATAATTCTGACCAAAAAAAAAAAAAGAAAGAAAGCCATATAAGCGTCTGTACTATTTCACTCAAGACTTTTACTGACTTCCTGCCACATGCCAGTGTGGGCAGACATGGTCTTTACAACTTTAGGGGCTCAAGCTAGTGGGGGATATGGAAAATACACAAGTCAAACATATAAAGATGATAACAGATTGTGATGTGGTGCCATAGAGGAAGAGTGGTGCGGAAGAGTCTTCTGAGGAAGGCAGAGCCTCTCTTCACAGAAGACAGGGACTAAACCCTGGCAGATGAGAATTCAGCCCCTTGCAGAGACAGAGTGGAAACCCTCTAGCAAGAACAGGAAGTGCAAAGTCCTTGAAGCAGAAAAGAACAAAGGAGGCTGGTCTGCTCTCGCTGCAATAAATCTAGGCGATCACATTGAGAGGTGGGATGGTCAGGTCATGTAGTACCTCCTTCTCCACAGCTAGGAGCTCATACCTAGTCCACACACAACTGGAAACCATCAGTGTGCTATAATAAAGTGACATATCTGGTATAAAGTTTTAAAAGCTCACTCTGGCAGCTTTCAGAAAACCTGATCATAAGGAAGCAAGAACAGGAAGCAGAAAATCCAATTTAGAGCCCATGTGATATCCAGAAAGAAGATGGCATTAAATATGAAGAGAAACAGATGAATTTGAGACACAAGAGTTACATGAAGAGGACTTGAAGATGGATTAGATGTGGGGGTGATGCAAAGGAGGCATAAAAAAAAGCACTGCTGTTAATCCAAAATCTTAACTCGAATTACTGTATGATGATCCTTATATGTCAGATCTAAAAAGAAATGATACAAATGAACTTATTTACAAAACAGAAACAGAGACTCACAGATTTAGAAAACAAACTTATGGTTGCCTGGGAGTAAAGGATAGTGAAGGAGTTTGAGATGGACGTATACACATTGCAATATTTAAAATGGATAACCAACAAGAACATACTGTATAGTACACAGAGCTCTGCTCAATGTTAATGTGGCAGCCTGGATGGGAGGGGAGTTTAACGGAGAATGGATACACGTGTATCTACGGCTAAACCCCTTCACTGTTCACCTGTACCCCAATACAAAATAAAAAGTTAAACAGAAATCTTATCCCAGGAACCTGAGAGTAGGTCAGCTTATGGCTGATTTTGTTGCTGCGGCTTCATGCTGCACTTTGTTATGAAGTTAACAGATAATGGGGTGGCTTGAGGGAGGTAGTTTGGGGAGGAGAAGGAGGCTAGGGAGCAAAATAGCCACAGAAACTATACAAAAATGAGGCTAAAGAACTTTCTAAGATAAAATTCAGCCTTTCCAGCAGCCCTAATTTTTCTTCCACTTACTCAAAATTACTAGCTCTTCATTTGTCTTCTGCCTCAGCTACCGTTTAACATTTTGTACCGTCCTTTCCAGCTTAAATCATTCTCCATGATAACAAGTTAAAGCTAAGTCCCTGCTGAATGTTGCCTGGGTGTTTTCTTTTGTGGTCTGTAAGAAGTACACTGTCTGTCCCAAGCAGCAAGGCCTGGCTTCACACTTCCATTTTTGCTGCTTCAGGTCTGCCACATTCTTTCCATCAATCAGAACTTTCGGTAAACTCAAATTACCTAATTTGATTACCTAAATCAGGCTGATTTTCCCTAATTTTTCTTCCACTTACTCAAAATTACTAGCTCTTCATTTGTCTTCTGCCTCAGCTACCGTTTAACATTTTGTACCGTCCTTTCCAGCTTAAATCATTCTCCATGATAACAAGTTAAAGCTAAGTCCCTGCTGAATGTTGCCTGGGTGTTTTCTTTTGTGGTCTGTAAGAAGTACACTGTCTGTCCCAAGCAGCAAGGCCTGGCTTCACACTTCCATTTTTGCTGCTTCAGGTCTGCCACATTCTTTCCATCAATCAGAACTTTCGGTAAACTCAAATTACCTAATTTGATTACCTAAATCAGGCTGATTTAGGTTGGAGAAGGAAATGGCAACCCACTCCAGTATTCTTGCCTGGAGAATCCCATGGACGGAGGAGTTTGGTGGGCTACAGTCCACGGGTCACAAAGAGTTGGACACGACTGAGCGACTTCACTTTTCAGGTTCCCCCAAATCAAATCAACCTAGCACTCACTGCTAGGCTTTGCTGTACTGGAAATAACAGACGAGACAACGCTGTTATTGTCTCTGCCATGTGAATATTCGAAATAACGCCTAAAGCGTATTCAAAAAGGATACTGGCCTGATAGAAGAAAGTGTCCTAGTAAGAACCAGAATGTGAGATTCCAGTCTTCAAAGAGGCTACATTTTCAGAAAGACTGAGGAGGCAACAGAAGCTGGACTCAATAAACACAAACTGCTCTCTGGCTTTGGTCGCTCAGTCCTGTGGGACTCTTTGCAACCCCATGGACTGTGGTCCACCAGGCTCCTCTGCCCATGGAATTCAGCAGGCAAGAATACTGAAGTGGGTTGACATTACCCTCTGGAGGGCAACTTTAATCTTTAAACTGTTAGCGTGTTCGGTAGAGAAATGACTATAGATAGGCCAAGTTGGTAGAATGAGGCTTCTGTTGATCTACAATTAAATAGTTCTGTTTAGTGATTGATGTGGGGCCTTCCTACCACTTGGTGTTCATTGAAGGGCACCAGAGGCCTTCAGCCTGGTTTAGAACATACACTTTCATCACTTTTTTGTTGCCTTTTTTTTTTTTAAAGCATATACATTTTAAATAAATAAATCCAAGAATCAATGATACCAAGTTCCTTTTTTTTTTTTAAGGGCACTTGGCGAGGAGATGGGCAAGAGTCTTCTCCATTGTGTGGAAAGCCTCCCCACCGTTCCGGCTACAAGGGGGCACTCACGAGTTGGCGTGGATGAAATCCAGATGCAGCTGGGCCCGGAGCAGAGCAGCATACTTGTCGCCCATGTCCCGGAACGCGACCCGCGCGGCCCTCGGAGCCCAAGCCTAGGGGCCCAACAGCGTTCCGCTCAGCTCCACGCCCACGCCCAGGCCCACGCCCACGTGCGGACTCCCCGTGCTGCAAGCACGTGCTCCCCCTGGCGGCCGGACCGCGAAGCTCACCCTGCACTGGGTGTGTCCCAGATGTTACGGGAGCGTCTGATAAGGGAAGCCTGTTGCTGATCTCACGACTGAGCGACTTCACTTTTCAGGTTCCCCCAAATCAAATCAACCTAGCACTCACTGCTAGGCTTTGCTGTACTGGAAATAACAGACGAGACAACGCTGTTATTTGTCTCTGCCATGTGAATATTCGAAATAACGCCTAAAGCGTATTCAAAAAGGATACTGGCCTGATAGAAGAAAGTGTCCTAGTAAGAACCAGAATGTGAGATTCCAGTCTTCAAAGAGGCTACATTTTCAGAAAGACTGAGGAGGCAACAGAAGCTGGACTCAATAAACACAAACTGCTCTCTGGCTTTGGTCGCTCAGTCCTGTGGGACTCTTTGCAACCCCATGGACTGTGGTCCACCAGGCTCCTCTGCCCATGGAATTCAGCAGGCAAGAATACTGAAGTGGGTTGACATTACCCTCTGGAGGGCAACTTTAATCTTTAAACTGTTAGCGTGTTCGGTAGAGAAATGACTATAGATAGGCCAAGTTGGTAGAATGAGGCTTCTGTTGATCTACAATTAAATAGTTCTGTTTAGTGATTGATGTGGGGCCTTCCTACCACTTGGTGTTCATTGAAGGGCACCAGAGGCCTTCAGCCTGGTTTAGAACATACACTTTCATCACTTTTTTGTTGCCTTTTTTTTTTTTAAAGCATATACATTTTAAATAAATAAATCCAAGAATCAATGATACCAAGTTCCTTTTTTTTTTTTAAGGGCACTTGGCGAGGAGATGGGCAAGAGTCTTCTCCATTGTGTGGAAAGCCTCCCCACCGTTCCGGCTACAAGGGGGCACTCACGAGTTGGCGTGGATGAAATCCAGATGCAGCTGGGCCCGGAGCAGAGCAGCATACTTGTCGCCCATGTCCCGGAACGCGACCCGCGCGGCCCTCGGAGCCCAAGCCTAGGGGCCCAACAGCGTTCCGCTCAGCTCCACGCCCACGCCCAGGCCCACGCCCACGTGCGGACTCCCCGTGCTGCAAGCACGTGCTCCCCCTGGCGGCCGGACCGCGAAGCTCACCCTGCACTGGGTGTGTCCCAGATGTTACGGGAGCGTCTGATAAGGGAAGCCTGTTGCTGATCTTGGAGAAGACAATGGCACCCCACTCCAGTACTCTTGCCTGGAAAATCCCATGGACGGAGGAGCCTGGTGGGCTGCAGTCCGTGGGGTCGCTAAGAGTTCGACACGACTGTGCAACTTCATTTTCACTTTTCACTTTCATGCATTGGAGAACGCAATGGCAACCCACTCCAGTGTTCTTGCCTGGAGAATCCCAGGGACGGGGGAGCCTGGTGGGCTGCCATCTATGGGGTTGCACAGAGTCGGACACGACTGAAGCGACTTAGCAGCAGCAGCAGCAGCAGTTGCTGATCTTGGATCCACCTGATGAGGCTAAGGAGGCTGAACTAGACTCCTCTTCCCGAAATGAGGTTTAGGTAACCTTACTAAACACTCGTTCTCTGTTATTCTCCAACTGGAAAGAGCCCAAGGCTGGGGTTATAGTTCGATCAGGAATGATCACACACAGAGACACACAAAACCACACAGAACGGGAAGAGTGTGTGGCGAGGTCGGTAAAGGAGCAGGAAAGGCAGGGCGAGAACAAGGGTCGTTTTCCTTGTGTGGCTGTCACGCCACAGAGGTAAAGGCGCCTGTGTTCTCACTCAGCACTTAACCTATGTCACTTGGGCTGTGTTGTCTTCACTTGAAGGAAAGAAAGAAGAAAAGAGATCCACCAGAGAGAGAATGGAAAGAACTAAAAGCCATCAGAACAGAATGCTGAGGCGAGTGTCCCGAGGCAACCGTTTTCACTTGTCAGCTGACATTCAATTCAACTATTTGACCTGCTGGCCAGGCTTGAAGAACAGACATTCTGCATTGTTCCAAAAGACAGAACTGGGAAAGTGGAAGGTGGAAAGAGAGAGGTTGGGGATAAATATAAGGAAGGGCTGTGTATGCCAGCTGTCCGAAAGGGGACACAAAGCAGTTATCAATACCCAAGCTAAAACAGGATTTCTCAGTGATGCGTTATAGAAAGGTCCTGCTGCAATGAGAAATTAATTGAACTGGTTGGCTCTAATTGCTCAAACTCATTTATTCTAAGGCAAACGACTTGCAAATAAGGTAGTTCAATAGTACTAGGCAGGTGTTTTATATGAGAGTTTTAAAATCAGAAACAAGCATCTATGGAATAAGAAAGTTGAACTAGATTTGTTGGTGATTTACAGGCTTTACACAAGCAATGAGGCTCACAAAAAAAGGAAAAAACAATATCAGCTTTGGGGTGCTCATTCTACTTCTAGAGAAAGAAGTTTATCAGTTATTACATTTATAAGACTCAATAGAGGAAGAAAGATTTGAATGGCAACCTAAGGACACGGGATGCCCCACTTTAATTTGAAAACTGGAAGTAAAGATAAACATTTCAAGTAATCTTCCTGATTGCATTTTTGTTTTAACAGTGGCTATGATGGTGTTTTGATAGCAAAATTCTCTTTACTAAGCAATGTGAGCTATCTTTCCAATTTTTCCTTTCATAGAATTTCAGTGAAATATGACATTTTATTTTCATTTTATGGGTAAGGAAAGCTTGACGAGCCTCTTCTGGATTTATTTTACTACCCCAGTTTCCAGCTGCTACCACAAAGCAATTTACTACTGGGTGGGCACCAGAACCACAAGCCTGTAATTAGTAAAGGGCTGTGATACCTAATTTCTATCAGAGGGAAGGGTGTGATTATCACAGAAGCACTCCTTCTAATAATCTGAGCAGAGCCCTCCTACAGTGAGTGGGCAGGCCTAAAGCACCAGACAGTGCTGCTGGCCCGGATGACCGAACACAGGGGGATCTGTTAGAGGGTGCGAGAAAGGAGTCCCGAGATCACTGGGTGTGCGTGCTCAGTCATGTCTGACCTTCTGCGACCCCATGGACTGTAGCCCGTCAGGCTCTTCAGTCTGTGCAATTTGGACATCTGTCCTGGCAAGAATACTGGAGTGGGTTGCCATTTCCTCCTCCAGGGGATCTTCCTGACTGCACACAATCTACCAATAATCTTTTCCCCATTTCAACTCGGCTTCACCACACTGCCGCCATAGAGGAAATTCCTGTTCCTCTTTAAGGTATATTTCTGGAATTGCCTCTCTTGGTTATGTCCCTCAAGATTCATTTTAACATTATTTCATGATAAAATAAATACCAAGGGAACAGCAGAGAGGGGAGATCTTAACTGAGAACATCATCTGTTCATCTTATGGTTGATCCTGATGTTAAGGACAGTCAATCTGGGATAACTAAACATTTCAACTTTGCAACATTCATGTACTAGTCACAAATGATGGATCAAATCTTTCAGACTCCACTTTCTCCCTATCACTTAATAGTTGTGTATGAACAAGCATTTAATTACACAAACATGTTTAAACTCAAGACAAAGTTTATAAACATTTTTTAAAAATGCTTGTACCTATCAACCACGCACACTGTTATGCCATCTCCAAAGAACTATAAGAAATAAGTTCAGCATATGATGATAAACACAGAAAGCAAATGCTATTTAGGTGATACTATCTAAAGAGGCTAATGGCCCTCAACTGATAATAGTGAAATATCTCTGGAAGCAATTCACACCATTCTTGCTGATGTTCTTGCTTTTGTGTGAACCTAGTCAGTGCATTTTCATTTCTTCCAGTCTACTCCATGTTAGACAGTGGTGGGGTTTTCAATACAGAAATTCTGTTACCCATATAATTGACCATCTTCATATTCCAGATATTCAGCACTGTGATAAGCACCCCTGGAGATGGTGGCATATATGAGGCCCAAAGCGTGCCCAGAGAATAATGATGGTATTAAATGAGTTAGAAAATACGGTATTCACTTTGGGTTGGTGAATCCACTAGCCACTTTCCCAATTTTCCTCTTTCTATTCTCAAAGCTGAAAATATGCTTTGCTAAACTCCCCTGTAGCAAGGGTGGCCATCTGACTCAGTACTCATAAATAAGATAAAAGCAGACCATGTGCTGAGTGGTTTCTAGAAAACCACTAGATAAAAGGCACAGGTGGGGCTGGTTCTACCTTTCTTTCCTGTTTCTGCCTTAAGTGCAGGCACAACACCAGAATTTGTGTTGTCATTTGCATCCATGAGGGAAAGTTCAAGAGAACTGTATGAAGCAGTCCCAAGCATTACTGAACTACTAAATCAAAACTGGAAGTCACTTACTTCCAGTTTTTTCATTATGAAATAAAACTTGATCTTTATTAGTTTAAGTAATTATAATTGGATTTCTTTTTCAGTTCAGTTCAGTTCAGTTCAGTCACTCAGTCATTTTCTGACTCTTTACAACTCCATGAATTGCAGCATGCCAGGCCTCCCTGTCCATCACCAACTCCTGGAGTTCACTCAAACTCACGTCCATTGAGTCGGTGATGCCATCCAGCCATCTCATTCTCTGTCGTCCCCTTCTCCTCCTGCCCCCAATCTCTCCCAGCATCAGAGTCTTTTCCAATAAGTCAACTCTTCACATGAGGTGGCCAAAGTATTGGAATTTCAGCTTTAGCAGCATTCCTTCCAAAGAACACTCAGGGCTGATCTCCTTTAGAATGGACTGGTTGGATCTCCTTGCAGTCCAAGGGACTCTCAAGAGTCTTCTCCAACAACACAGTTCAAAAGCATCAATTCTTCGGCTTCAGCTTTCTTCACAGTCCAACTCTCACATCCATACATGACTACTGGAAAAAACATAGGTGTGATGTATAATTTGGAGCTGTTATGGGCTCATGTAATGAATCACTTATTTGGTGACAGCCAACTCCATGGTAGGCTCCAAGAATATAAAAGTGAAATTACCTTGTTTCTTCCTTTGAGGTGTTGAAGTTTAATACATGCAGAGTGTATCTGATTTCAATGTAGGAAAAAGAAACCACTCCAGGTATACCAGAAGCCAAGGAATATAATAAAGGGGTATAGATGTTGACAGATCCTATGGAGCAGATAGAAGGGCTCAAATTAGGGGTCCATCGCAGAATAGCTGAGTGCAACCTCACACCATGAAGCAGAACAGAGGGCAGCAGTCTCCTGATGCCTCCGCTACGAGTGTCTCCAGCTACCCACGAGGATGGTTTCCATGTACAGGAATAAGAAGGCTGGCCACTGCCTCTGTGCACTCGCATCTCATGTCCTGAAGGACAGCAGCAAGACAAAACAATATTTTTCACATCCAGAACCTAAGAATATTTTCTAGTTTGTTAATCTCTCTAACTGGAGAGATTAGAGAGAAGATATATGGTGACTAAGGGAGACAAGTTCAGTTTCCACCACACTGATGAACCTTTAAAACCTCTATTAGTGCATTAAGGTGTTACAGGTCCTTTGAGAGAAGTTCAGACTGCAGGTAGCGAGGTGGGTTAGGAAAGATTTCAAAGAAGTGATGGGACTTGAACAGTACTTTGAAAGATGATATTACATCTGCTAGATGAACAGAATCAGGATTGCCGTGCTAGGTAGAGTGCTCAGTTGAAAACAGGAAAAGCGTGAGGCTATGCAGACATTCAGTAAACAGCTCATTGTGTCTGGAGTGTGGGGTGCAAGCTGTAAGAAGACTGGGGAGGAAGTAGGAGTCAGATCATGGTGGACTCTGAATCTGCACTGAAAATTTGGAATGGCTTCTGTAGGGGTGGGAAACCATAGTCAGGCCTTCAGCAATTGAATACTATGAGTGAATTTGTGGTTTTTACGGATCACTTTGGATGCATGCGAATACCAGGTTGGAGGAGTTCAAGCCTAGAAGAAGGAAGGCCAGTTAGCAGAGTATTGCAATAGCCAGAGAGGAATAACATCTTGGGCTGGGGAGAATTTGATGTTATGGGGGAAAGAAATGGACTGGATGCCCTGGTAGCTTAGATAGCTATAAAGGTCATCTCTAGAAGATTTGCAGTAAAGTGGAGAAGAAACCATGGAGATGAGGACTAGAGAGAAAGAGATGAATATGAAACGTCTTGATTAGGAAAATGTGGAAACTCAATTTCTAAGTAAGATCACGAGATACTAGCAAATGCAGGGAAAAAAATACAAATTTGGTTGGCTTAACTTAGTTCTTCAGGGGTCTGAGTGAAGCAGGGGAAAAAAAGGTGGGGGGGGGCAAGTTACTCCATGGTTTTAAGGTTGAAGTCATGGGGAGATGGTCTTGCTCCTGCCAGTATTAGGTAAGTTACCCAAAATTACCCGTTTGAAAGGTAGAAGAGAATACGTTCATGTTTGTGATGTTAGGATTTCGCATTACACAGCATATCCAAGTAGACGATTGCATTTTAAACAAATATGTGGTTTTTCTGTCTTAAATGGAGTTGACAGGTTATCATTTTTCAATAAAATATAATTTTGTGTTATGAAGGATATTAGTGAAATTATTGAGCTTTGTGTGCCTCTGAAGTTAGAGGTTGAGGAGTGCATGGGACTGGAAGAAACTGGTTAAAGACTCCAGAAAAAAAGAAACACACTTAGGGAAATGTATAGAGAAATGTGACTTTTTTTGAACATGAGTTAATAGTGTCAAAACTGATCCGAAAAAATCTGCAAATAAATTTTCTGTATTGAACCTCCATTTAAACGTGGGTGTCTAATTTCTGAATTGATACTATGTATCAACTCAATAGGCTGTCAAGAATTATACACTGCCTCACCCTGAAAAAACAAGACAGTGTTTTCTAGAATTATATTTCCTGGGATTTGTTCATAGAAAATGAAGGGGAAGTAATGTATCCAGATCCCTCTCAAACGTGTTCTGTCTTTTTTCTACAAAACTGGTTTTAGCTACAAAACAAAAATAAAGTTACAGATACAGAAAACAGACTAAGAGTTACCGGGGGAAAAGTGAGGGGGAGAGGTAAATTAGCAGACTGAGGCTGACATATATGCACTAATATATATAAAATAGATAGTTAATCAGAACCTGCTACATAGCACAGAGAATTCTACTCAGTACTCTGGAATGGCCTATGTGGAAAAAGAATCTAAAAAATAATGGATACATGTATGTGTATAACTGATTCACTTTGCTGTACAAAACAAACACAGCATTGTAAGTCAACTATACTCCAATAAAAATCAAAAAGAAAGAAAAAAAATCACTGCAAATAGCCAAACTTAGTGCATTATTAGAATGCAAAGTGATGAAACAACACACATTGATCTTTGAGACACTGTAAAAAAAGTCTTTGCAAGTTCAAAGGTAGGAAAAAACTTCCCATATGTAAGTAAAGCTTGTACCCTGACCTTTGGGCGCACAACACTTACAGATGTGCAGTGAATCACTGACAATTCAGAAGCAGGCACATGCTTCCTGCTGTGGCAAAAAAGAACCAACTCTTAAAATTTTTTATCTCAAACTGCAGACCTTTGAAATGAAACAAATTATCCCCTATGGTCTCCAACAGACAATTTTCAGTCTAGGGACCTTCCTTACCCGTAACTGTATTATCTTCTCCTTATATCATACCACAGTAACATCCAGAAAATATTTCAGGTTCTTAAACTTTTGTTTCTAATGTAAGATGTGCTATTTTTACTATTATTATATCTCTCCCATATCAAATTGCCAGGCTTCTGGCATTTGAGGTAAGCTCAAAGAATATTCTAATAATAATAAAAAAGTTTTTAGAGCAGGAACAACATTTGTCTATAATCAAAGCTGCACAACAGTTTTAGAATAGTTTTTGGTTTTATTTCTTTTACTGTTGAACTTCAGTTAGCTTTGTTCTACCATAAATGCAAAAACAAAGTAATGCAAAAGAAAAAAAAAATCCAACATGTAAAAGAAATGAGCCTGTGATGTGCTATCAGGGATCTTCCATCACCAACCTAACACTCCACCATCTTGTTATTTGTAGCCTGAAATTTCCTCAACAAGGTGTGAAACCTTTCATTTCACAGATACTGCTGGGGAAAATAATAGGGTGCGGTGGAGAGGAATTACTGAATGTGGGCTGAATACAGAAGTAGCTGATGCCATCCTGCTCTTCTGGCTCAGAGGTACTCACCAGATACCCCTCCCTTGGACGGGGACTGGAGCATTGTCCAAAAGGGGCAACTTCCTCTCTTCACCCCAGTAACATGGTTTAATAACGACGGAGCACCTTCCTGGGTGTGGTAACTGATAGTTACCACATAGTGCTATTGGAAAATTATCAACAAAAAATGCCAACAGGCTTTGGTATGAAGTGTGCACATGGGGACTGAGCGTGGACGATATCTCTCAGGTTTCCAGATTCCATACCCTTTCACCCCAGGTCATTCAGTCTGGGTGTGGCACAAAGGTTGGGGGTGGGAAGTGAGTTATTTGTTCAGAGCCTGCATCCTTTTCACAGTGGCTTCCTGACTTTGTGTCAGTGACATGCTTCTCTCAGTCTTTCTTTCTTTAGGGCTTATCTCTTTCTTATTAATTTTCTCACTTGTTCCTCCCCATTTCCAGAAGAAGCACCCTTACTCTCTGATCACTAACCACCAAACTGGCCAACTGGGTTGTTTTCTGGAACATCACTTCCTGCCGAAGCGAATCACCCCATCTTTTAAGGGACTCCCATCACGAGGTAGTCTCTCACCAATGAAAAGTCATATTTGTCATAGATATCACCACTCCAAAAGTGGTATTTCCTTTTTTCTTGTTGTTGTGGTTCAGTTACTAAGTAATGGCTGACTCTTTGTGACCCCCTGGACTGCAGCACTCCAGCCTTCCCTGTCCTTCACTATCACCCAGAGTTTGCTAAAAATTCATGTCCACTGAGTCAGTGATGCTATCTATATCTAACTTTTATAGTAATACCAGAGGTGATGAGTAATTATTATTATCATCTTTCTACTGGTGGGATTTTCTCACACAAAGAGGCATGTCTTCAAATGCTGAGTTCAAGAGAGTGGATGTGTTAAAGTTGGCTGGATTTATTAAACATTGCTTCACTCTATTTAATAACTTTAGGAACTTTAAAAAGTTCCTTCAAGAGCTAGGTACATGATATAGATACAAAGTATATAGTTGGACATGTACCTACCCATTCTCTGTCTTTCAGTTTCTCCTAGAGCACAAACATATCTCAATCTCTGTCATAGTCTTGTCTTTATAATGTATCAGGCAGACCATAAAATATCTTTAATAATCTTAGTCTGAGTCCTAATGGTTATTCTTTCTGGGTTCGGAGTTTCTCCCTTTTTCTCATCCTTCTTTGCAATACCACTTCACTGTTCTTATCCTCACTTAAAGTTCTCTTCTTTCTGGCATCATAATGCTCATCTAGAGTAACCAGAGGATTATTAATCCTGAGCAGAATCTGATGATGACAATGGAGAATAAGACAACTCTCTGACCTAAAGGGTGCTGGGGCATTGAAAGAGGCTGAGATTCTATAGCCATTATCCTTCTGTTAAAAGTTAAACCTCTGTTCCTTATAGCAACCCTCTGTAAGGGGATAATCACAGTTTCAAGAGCCTTTGAACCTAAAGTAAAATTTGATTTTTTTAGTTCCAAAAGATAATATTCTCAAGATTTCTTGAGAATGATATTACAGTGAATAACAATAACAAAAAAAGAGTATAATAATGTACTTAATGCCTATTATATGACCAGGAATAAAGCAAATAATCTGGTTTTAGTGCTTATAATAAATTTGTGAATTCTATCTGCATAACTTGCTAAAAATGAAACCAATGCTTCCATGGTGTGAAGGCCTCTTCCCAAGCTCCGTCTTTCTCATTTATACCTGACCTGATACACTTTGTTTCTATAGAAAAGAAATGCACCCATCAACCTCGTTGGTGGTCAACCTTTGTGGGAATGGGAACTAAATTTCACATTAGCCTCAACATGTTGACCCAGAGATATAAATCACTCAACAATTTAAAAATTCCTGGGATGGAAACTGAGTCAGGAAAGACAGTGAGGGAAACCTTTGAGAGAGGTTTTATTTTACTCTTCTCTTCTACTGAAGAGTGAGAAACAATTTCACCATGCCAGATATCATCAGCTGACAGAGCCTTATGGGACTCTTCTTCTATCTACTATTTTCCGTCAACTTTCCAAACACTCTTTCCTGTTCCTTATGGACAAGCAAGAGTTGAGAGAAGCAAACTACCCAAGTTTGAAGGTTTTTTTCTTTGCTAACTTATTATGGAGTGAATTGCAAACCACCCTCCCATTCATATGTATTCATAAGAATACATACCTAAGAATGTGACTGTATTTGGAAATAAGGCCTTTGAAGGGATGATTAAATTAAAATGAGAATACCAGGGAGTGCTCTAATTCTATCTGATTGGTGTCCTTGTAAGAAGAAAAGATGAGGACAGAGACACCAGGGATGTGTGCATGCACAGACGCAAAATTATGTGAAGAGGCAGCAAGAGGGAGGCCAAAGAAGAGCTGAAAGGAGGGACCTCAGAGGAACCAAATCTGTCAACACCTTGATCTTGGATTTGCAACCTCCAGTACATTGCAAAATAAGGTTCTATGGCTTGTGCCACCATTATGAGGTATTTGCTATGACAACTCTAGCAAATTAATACCCTCTTGTTCTTGTTTAGTCGCTCAGTTGTGACCAATTCTTTCGCAACCCTATGGACTGCAGCCCACCAGACCTCTCTGTCCGTGGGATTTCCCAGGCAGAAAGACTGGAGTGGGTTGCAATTTCTGTCTCCATGGGGTCTTCCTAACCCAAGGATCAAACCTGCATCTCTTGCATTGGCAAGCAGATTCTTTACCATTGAGCGACCAGGGAAAGTAAAAGTATTAGTTGCTTAGTCGTGTCTGACTCTTTGCAACCCCATGAACTGTAGCTTGCCACGCTTCTTTGTCCATGAAATTCTCCAGGAAGAATAATGGAGTGAGCTGTCATTCCCTTCTCCAACAACAATTAATGGGAAGCAGCTTTTGCCACTCTTATCCAGCCACCACACCAACCAATGTTCTTTTAAACCCTTGTCCCTCCAGCTGAGGACTCAAGATTATCTGTTTAATGCTCCCTACCTATCGCACTTTCAAATGCCCTCACCCATAACCTTCTCCAATATTTTAACTCTCTTTTCCTCAAGGAACAAGGCATTACAAACAATAAGTTAAATCTTTTAAAGCTATTCCTTTCCTAAAGAATCCGTCTCGTTTTTATACAGTACACTGAAGCACATGCACTGATACTTTGAGTGAGTCACACTGGTAAGGGCTCCATTATAGGCAACAGCAGAAAAACAGGATCATAAAGTGATAGAACAGCCTTCACGTCAAATCTGCACTAGATTATTGAGTTTATCTTCTGAGATTACCAGAACCACGGGAACAGATTGCTTCCCTATGGCACTAATACTAATGCCCACAGAGCCACCTGCAGAAAAAAATCTGGCCCCATTCACTACTGCAGTGATTCTTGAAAAATGCTTTCTTTGCTTTTGGTTTAGTGGAGCATGGAAGACTTAGCAAATGACAGACTGTGTTTTGATACTGAGCCAACTGGGCAAGATCCCTTGATAGTTTTGTGCTCTGTAAACTAGCTAGCACATTGCTGATGCTCAATAAATGTCACATATTGTCAACTATCAATTATTCAGTGGATAATGAGGAAGATGCCTTGGCATGCATTACCTCAAAGCTTAATCAAAAAGTGTGTGATTCCAACACCATATCATAAAACAGATTGGCATTTTTACTTAAACTGCTAGACTATCTACATTTGTATTCGTGACACATCTTTAAATTATTCCAACTATTTGTTTATAGTGACAACCAACAGAAATCATTGAAATTACTGAACATCAACAACAGAGAATTGCTTTAGTAGGTCAGTACAATATTCCTAAATGTTTCGTGATAGCCTCAAATGTGTTGTCTCCATTCCAGCACTTGATCTGTACTCATTTTCTTTCCTTTCCTGGAATTTTCTTCCTCCATCATCTGGATTCGTCCTCATGAAAAAATCCATCTGGCCTCACTGGGAAACTTTCCCTTAAATGATCTTTTCTCACACAAGAAACAATGTTTGATACATCTTTGCAACTCTAGTACTTGGAACAATGTATATGGAATGTGTTCAAAATAGACTGATTCTGAAAAGTGCCTGGATCATAGGAAAGGCTCAATAAACAGCTGAGTGAAGGAATATCTGAAGGATAAATCTGTAAATTCCCCATTGTCTTCACACCACTCTGTGGCCAGTGTCCAGATTTAGGGAAAGAAGGAGAAGAAACTCTTGCACAATAGGGGCAGTCTAGCTCTCAAGAGGACAGTGAACCCCGATTATGGGGCTCTTTCTCCTCCTCTCCAAACCAGAATCAGTTCAGTCTATCAAAGACCCTGAAACACCCACATCTGGTAAAAGAAAAGTCCACTAGGCAACTACTTAATTTTACTAAACCACATTAAACCTAAGGCATCTCAAGCTGTAGCAAGTTTTAAAATCTGTAGCAGTCACATTGAAAATGAATACAAAAACAGAATACTTTTCTCCAACATTTTGGCTAATTTCTCCAAGTGAACCCAACTCCTACAATTAATGTATGGTGGGAGAAGCATGTATGCCTCCATGTCTTAACAACAGCATTGAAAAGTCAACAGTTAAGATGGTAAGAGGAATATACTGTACTTAAGTGGAGGGGGAAGGTTAAAGGAAAACTACTTTTTATTTGCCTTCAACAGGGCTTCATTTTATTCACAGACTGAGAAAAATAAAATAAAAACAAAGGTTCCAGCTTCCAAGGCAAAACAATATTCTACCTAAGTAATTCAAAAATGGTTTCTGCATTCTACCAGCTGAATCTGAGTCTGACATCTTGTGTCTCCCTAAGCTACTTAATGCCTGCAGGACAGACTACAGAAGCTCTCATTCATTCTTGAGATACAGATGCTGTGCCATTCTCTGCCTAAATTAAAATAAAACTGTAAACTGTGATGGGCTATTCCCTCAGTCCTAGGAGGGAAACAGTACCTCTAAGGGGTTTGACCTGATAATAATGACATGTTATTATTATGACATATACTCCATCTTATAATATAAGCTATACCAAACCCATTAGCAGTCCAATCAGTGTAAAACTGACTCCTTTACCAGTTACTATGGTAAAATTTTGTTCTCAGGTAGTAATTCTTTGAGAATCTCGAATAACTTCACAAAACCAAGTGCTATCACCAGCTTATTTTCAATAGGTTGAATGCCACCAAAGGCTTAGTACAGTGGTTATAAGGAATATAGTATTCTCTCCTCCTTCAACACATGGGCTAACCCTCCATGTTTCCTTGATGCTGATGACGTCATTGAATAATATAGGCTGTACTATGCCCTCCCGATGAGCATTGCATTTTCCAAAGCTTTGCAGTTTGTTGGATCTGATTGCATCGGCAGCATGACTCAAGCAGAAATTAAAGTCAGCTTGCTCCTTAGTAGAATAAAGTTTTCTTTCTTTTCTTTTTTTTATTAAAAAATTTTTTATAGTATTAAATCTTATTTCACACTTTTCCCTTCTAACATGTATATTACACTGATACGAAAGACCAAGGGAGATTACCAGGTCTATCAGACCACATTAAAGTAATAATTTCTAAAAATAAAGCATCAAAGTTGTAAACAGACTCCCTTGATGAGTTTCATTAATTCATGTTACTTGATATTTCTATTTTTCAAACACAGACATTCAAATTTCATTTCAAGGAAAGTTTCATGTCTTTAAGATTACCAATTTTTATGGATCTGACTTTTTTCATAGATCATAAGAGAAAAGTTATAGGGAACACTGTTTACGCTTAACATAAAAATAGAACTGCTATATCTTAGTTGTGTGTTTTTGTTTGCTTTTGTTTTGTTTCGCTGCCAGTAGGATAAGTCTATATATTGATAGACTAGTGCAAGAAAATGCTGACTCAGTTTAATGCAGTGAAGTTTAATTTGAATTGGTGATTCAATTAAGTTCAATAATGTTTATTGGGAGCTATTATATGAGGCTGTTGTATGAAAGGTCCTGTGCCTGGTGGGTGCCGAAGGCTTACAAGTAGGAGCAAGATGCAACACTAGCCCCTTCAGGCGGCATGTAATCTACTCTGGAACACTGAAGTGTACACACAGAACCACAGTACAGGGAAGCAGGACCTAAGGACTGCTCCCACCCTCCTCATTGTAGGTCCTAGAAGTTGAGGGATGAAAGGAAGAGGAGAAGAGAGGAAGGTGAATCTCTCCTTTGGTTCTGCAAACTTTAAATAAACAAGAAAGTACATAGTTTGCTGTTAAGAATAAATTGTATAATAATGAAATTATTCATTTAACTGTTAATCACACCACTGAAGAAGGGAGTTGTTCGAAAAGTAAAAATGAAAAAAGTGTTCTGATTTTATCATTGTATTAAATGATATATAGCTTGTTTGCTTTGTTGGAAACAAACAAATTTACCATGCAAGTAAACACTCCTTTTTATTTAATTAAAATTTTTACTTTTAGATCCGTAGAATTATTTGCATTTGTAAGAGTGTAATAGAGAGAGATCCTGGGTGCCCCTCACTGAGTTTTCCCCAAAGATAACACTTTGTAAAACTACAATGCAGTGCAATATCACAACCAGGATACTGACACTGATATATCTACTAATGCTACTCAGATTTCTCCAGTCTCATATGTACTCATTTGTGTGTATGTGCACGCATGTGTGTGTGTGTGTGCAAGAGAGAGAGAGAGGTTTAGTTTTATGGTATTTTATCACATTTATGTTCACATACCCTCCACCACAGCCAAGACACAGAATAGCTCCATCACCACAAGTATCCCCTGCATTGCCCTTTTATAACCACACACACCTACCCTATTCTAAGCCCTAGCAACTAATAAAATGTTCTTAATCTATAATCTTGTCATCTCAAGAAGCTTATATAAATGGAATCATACAGGTAGGTAACCAGTTGAGATTGGCTTTTTTTACTCATCATATCTCCTTTGAGATTTATCCAAGTTGCTGTGTCTATCAATAATTTTTATTAAATTATTATTGAGTAAAAATTCATGGTGTAGTTGTACCTCAATGCATTTAACTTTGAGCTGTTGAAGACATCTGGGTTGTTTCCACTTGTTTTCCAGTTTTACCTATTATTAATAAAGCTGCTAGGCACATCCTTATACAGATTTTTGTATGAACATAAATTTTCATTTCGCTGAGAGGAATGTCCAATAGTGCAATTGCTGGGTTGTATGGGAATTAATTGTATACTCAGATTTATAAGAAACTGCCAAACTGTTTTCCCGTATGACTGTACCATTTTATATCCCCCAGCAAAGTTTGAGTGATCCAGTTTTTCCACTTTCTTTGTTTTGTTTTGGTGTGGTTTTTTAGATTACATGAGGCTGTGTGGATGGTAAAATTAGTAAGTAAATACGTGGCCCGTATAAGAACAGCCTGTAAAAAGTCAGTCCAAGGAGTCCAAAGGGTAAAAAGGCAGGAGTCATATAAAAAAACTCATCTCAAATCAAGCAACAGACTCTCTGACTGAGGTCGTAGGGCTTCCAGGTATGCAGGAAATGCTTCATATTCTTGGAAAGTAACCAGTATTCCCTAAAGCTCTGCTCAGTCTAAATGAAAATAAATAAATCTTGTGTTTCCAAAACAGGATCATGGCCTGTAAAATGCTTCAAGCTGCCCTGTGTTCAACATTGCTTATAGGTAAGAACCTATTTCTTTATCACGCCTTTGACAACTGTTAGACTGATAGATAACCTCTTTTGACTTTTTAAAGAAATGGACAAGCATGTTTTATTCATAGGCCAACTTAAAGCATTGGGGAAGCTAAACTATTGTGTTATGCTGTGGTTGTGAACATATCAGTGTTAATTGTATATGTGATCATTTTATTCCTAATTATGTATTAACATGTTACATTGCTAAACAGTCTGTTTAACTGCTGCCTCTAAAGAAGTGCTCTGGTGTCCTTGAACAAAGAAAATTTTTAAATGTCTTTTAAAAATGTAATATGTACATAATACAATTACGTGGAAACCTCGGACTTTGAGACTGTGAATTCATTAACCTTTTAGGCAAGCTGTAGCTCAGAGAAGTGCTGAAGGCACCAAAGGCCAGATGACCTGCTGCCAGACTGACCCAGTAACTCAGTGGCTTATTTCTGAACTGAACTGAGAGGTCATTTCGTATACAAAACTGCAAATACTTAGAAAGGTATAAATTGTTTTCTTGCTTAAATCTTTATAATTTATAAACACTTCTGATGAAGATGTTTAAATCAGAATTTCTACATTTATAAGCTTGAGACCCAACCAAAAGAAATGTGTGTTTCCCTTGAGATACACAGAGATGAATAGTTATAGATGCATATCTATATCTAGATATGTGTGTTTACATATATATGTGTGTGTAATTAGCCCTTTATCCCTAAGTATATAAATTTGACAAGAATTTTAATAATCTATATTGAACTTGGCATTTAGGACATGTTTAAACAAATGATTTAGCAAATTTTAGTGAAGTTCTTATTAAGCCATTGTCTGCAAGGCATATACAGTCATACCCAGTTACAGCCCACACCTCTAGATGAAGAAAGTGAGGCTGGTTCCATTTAAGAGGTTGATTATAATCCAGTGGTACAGTGCTTTGCCTGGACTGCTTATCCACACAATTGACTTCAGAGTAGGTGATAGTGGATGACTGCAAGGCTAAAAGCACTACTATTGGTCCACACTCCATCTGTGAACATAGCAGAGACAAAAATACCAGCAAAAAAGGAAAATGGTCTGTAAATGAACTTTTACAGACTTTCTTTAAAAGCAAGTTGGGATTAACTTTAAGTCCAGCTGAAAAGAAAGTATAAACCAGTTGTCTTTACCTATAAAGACAACTGGTTTGACTAACTGTACTTGATAGATAGCCTCTTGATGAAAGTAAAAGAGGAGAGTGAAAAAGCTGACTTAAAGCTCAACATTCAGAAAACAAAGATCATGGCATCCGGTCCCATCACTTCATGGGAAATAGATGGGGAAACAGTGTCAGAGTTTATTTTGGGGGGCTCCAAAATCACTGCAGATGGTGACTGCAGCCATGAAATTAAAAGATGCTTACTCCTTGGAAGAAAAGTTATGACCAACCTAGATAGTATATTCAAAAGCAGAGACATTACTTTGCCGACTAAGATCCGTCTAGTCAAGGCTATGGTTTTTCCAGTAATCATGTATGGATATGAGAGTTGGACTGTGATGAAGGCTGAACACAGAAGAATTGATGCTTTTGAATTGTGGTGTTGGAGAAAATCCTTGAGAGTCCCCTGGACTGCAAGGAGATCCAACCAGTCCATTCTGAAGAAGATCAGCCCTGAGATTTCTTTGGAAGGAATGATGCTATAGCTGAAACTCCAGTACTTTGGCCACATCATGCAAAGTGTTGACTCATTGGAAAAGACTCTGATGCTGGGAGGGATTGGGGGGAGGAGGAAAAGGGGACAACCGAGGATGAGATGGCTGGATGGCATCACTTTCTTGATGGACGTGAGTCTGAGTGAACTCCAGGAGTTGGTGATGGACAGGGAGACCTGGCGTGCTGTGATTCATGGGGTTCAAAGAGCTGGACACGACTGAGCAACTGAACAGAACTGAACTGAACTTGATAGATAAATAAATAAGTAAAATTAAGTAGTCAAAGTTCATGAAAGATCAAATTGAGGATCAGAATCCAAGATGAAGGGATGTTGACACTGCTGGATTAACCCTTCAGATCTCAGGAAAGGCTTTACTGCTTGCAAGTGGAGGATACTGCAGTCACTAGAACCAGATTCATTTATTCCACTAAATACTAGTTCAACTGACATGTTCTAAATCACATAGCTCTAAAGAAGGAAATAATAGCTTCAATCAACTTTCTTTGTTCTTTCTCCACCCACCCACGCCCGCTTTTTCATTTAAGAACATAGCCTATTCATCTCCACTTCCCTGGAGCCCTTCTTGCCATAAGAAAACAACGATTTTTTAAAATTTGTTTTTATTATGTAAAAAAGTTTTCTCTGTTACAGATTAGTTGTCTAATAAATTACTTTTTGTCTAGAACTTAATTTGAAGTAAGTAGGGAAGAGATCTCATTATCTTTTTCCCCAGTGGGAATGCTGAAGAGCCTACTAAGTAATTAAATTTATGAGCAGAGTCCCCAAATTGTTTTACTGATTTTCTCAAAATAGTAACTTATACACCTTGGGGCTGATTCCCTGGTCAGAGAATTAGAAGTCCAAGTGTCACAATTTCATTAAAAAACAAAACAAAATCATCTCTTTAGCGTTTAGGTCAAGAATTGCTTTCTCTATAATAAGACCGCAAGTATTAATACTATTATTTTAAATATTTATTGTATGTCAGGGGCTTTCCATATATTACCTTAGTTCAACTCTCATAATCACTCTGAAAATAGATTTTATGCGTCTTGTTGTATAGAGAGGAAACTGAGGCTTAGAGAAGTTAAATGACAAAGATACACAGTCAGTCACTGATTGATGCCAGATTCATAGGGGCATCAGATAGGCAGCACAGCACACAGCAACTCCTCCCAAAAAAGTGATAGAGCCAAAATCATAGCCACTGGTTCCACAAGAAAAGGTCAGAAGTTAGGGAGCTGGGGAATTTTATCTGAGGAAATAGAGCCAAACAAGGACACAACTAAGAACTGTTCCTGCTGCTGCTGCTAAGTCGCTTCAGTCTTGTCCGACTCTGTGTGACCCCATAGATGGCAGCCCACCAGGCTCCTCTGTCCCTGGGATTCTCCAAGCAAGAACACTGGAGTGGGTTGCCATTTCCTTCTCCAAGCATGAAAGTGAAAAGGGAAAGGGAAGTTGCTCAGTCGTGTCCGATTCTTCGCGACCCCATGGACTGCAGCCTACCAGGCTCCTCCATCCATGGGATTTTCCAGGCAAGAGTACTGGAGTGGGGTGCCATTGCTTTGATGCCAGATTCATAGGGGCATCAGATAGGCAGCACAGCACACAGCAACTCCTCCCAAAAAAGTGATAGAGCCAAAATCATAGCCACTGGTTCCACAAGAAAAGGTCAGAAGTTAGGGAGCTGGGGAATTTTATCTGAGAAAATAGAGCCAAACAAGGACACAACTAAGAACTGTTCCTGCTGCTGCTGCTAAGTCGCTTCAGTCTTGTCCGACTCTGTGTGACCCCATAGATGGCAGCCCACCAGGCTCCTCTGTCCCTGGGATTCTCCAAGCAAGAACACTGGAGTGGGTTGCCATTTCCTTCTCCAAGCATGAAAGTGAAAAGGGAAAGGGAAGTTGCTCAGTCGTGTCCGATTCTTCGCGACCCCATGGACTGCAGCCTACCAGGCTCCTCCATCCATGGGATTTTCCAGGCAAGAGTACTGGAGTGGGGTGCCATTGCCTTCTCTGGAACTGTTCCTAGTTATACCGATTTAAAGAAAAATCCCAAACTCAACATGTTCCTCCTCAACAGGGCATACTACAATGTGAATTCAGCCATAAGTATACATATATTCCCTCCCTCTTAAGACTCCACAAAGAAAGTGATACCATGTGATATTTATCTTTCTCTGTCTTATTTACTTACTATGATAATCTGTAGGTCCAACCATGTTGCTCCAAATGGCATTATTTCACTCTTCTTTATGGCTGAGTAATACTCCATTGTATATGTGTATATGTATGCACCACTTTTTCTTTGTTCATTCATTTATCAATGGAAACAGGCTGCTTCCATGTCTTGGCTATTGTAAACAGTGCTGCTATGAACACTGGGGTGCATGTGTCTTTTTGAATTAGAGGTTTCTCTGGAAGTCCAGAGTGGGATTGCTGAATCATATGGTAATTCTATTGTGTTTTAAGAGACTGTTCTCCATAGTGGCTACATCAAGTTACACTCCTGCCGATGGTCTAGGAGGCTTCCCTTTCTCCACACACCTTCTCTAGTGCTGGTTTTGTAGACTTCCTGATCACGGCTCTTCTAACTGGCTTGAGGTGATTTGGATTTGCCTTTCTCTAATAATTAGCAATGCTGAGCACCTTTCCATGTGCTTGTTGGCCATCTGTATGTCTTCTTCAGAGAAATATCTACGTAGGTCTTCTGCCCATTTTTTGACTGTGTTGTTAGGTTTTTTTTTAATTGAGTTGTATGAGTTGTTTGTATATTTGGGAAGTTAAGCCCTTGTTAGTGACACTGTTTGCAAATGTTTTTCTCCCAATCCACAGCTTGACTTTTCTTCTGGTTTATGGCTTCCTTTGCTGTGCAAAATATTTTAAGTTTCATTAGGTCTCCTTTGTTTCTGCTTTTATTTCCTTTGCCTTGGGAGACTGACCAGGAAATCACTGCTACAATTTATGCCAGAATGGTTTGCCTAGGTCCCTTCTAGGAGTGTTATGGTGTCATGCCTTATATTTAAATCTTTAAAACATTTTGGGTTTTATTTTTGTATATGGTGTGAGGGAGTGTTCTCACTTCACCAATTTACATGTGGCAGTCCAGCTCTCCCAACACCACTTGCTAAAGAGACTGTACTGTTTCTCCACTGTATACACCTACCTCTTTTGTCAAAGATTAATTGACTGTAAGTGGGTGGGTTTATTTCTGGGCTCTCTATTCTGTTCCATTGATCCGTATATCTATTTTTGTGCTAATAATATGCTGTTTTGATTATTATAGCTTTGCAGTATTGTAACAGGGCACTTTAAAAACTGAAACAGCCCCACTTCACATTAAGAGGAAATATGGAAAGAACACATCTTTGGAAAGTGCCTCACTAAGTAAGCCAATCCTTGGGGCTGACCCATCCATTAAAGAATTTGGGGGTTCATGCGCATAGTGCTGGCTATGGTCGGAGCTATCCATAAAATGCAAGCATGCCTTCTGGTTTTAGCCAGGGTAAAAAATAAATGGCCTATGGTCTGTTTCTCTAGCATAGTTCCAGCTCTTGTTTTTCAATCCAGAGTTAGTAACCAAGGGCAATTTGTCTTGAAAGGTTTTTTTGTTTGTTTTTGTTTTGACAAGAGCCTTTAAGCTCCCAGTTCTTCCCCCTAACCCTGTCAGTACCTCCAATCCTTGCCTTTGCCTTCTTCTCTGCATAGAAAGAATGGCCCTTCTCCATCATCACTGCAATGCTCCACTTCCTTAGAAAGCCTATATTCCCTGATATAGTTTTAGTTTATTATATAAGATTTTGTTCTTAATTTTACCTACTCAGTTTGGCTTAAGATTGACTATTGCTTTCAAAAAAGTGAACAGTGAGAATAAATTCATCACCTATGACTAGATTCATTGAGTACTCTATGTGTTGTAGAAATCTGTTAACCTACCCACACGCCAACATCAGTTATGTCTCCAGGACTGGAAATCTCATCCACGTATGTAGGCAGTGACCATGGAGTCTTACTGATTGAATCACATAAAAAGGTGCCTTTTGTGAGTCACAGATGTCTCTGTCCACAAGATTAAAAACTAGTAAAAGACCTGCCAGCTTTAAAAATACTCACCAGGAAATTACATGGTCATGCGTGGGAGAACGTATATGGATGTCTGTTACTGTGCTGAGAGTGGCTTAAAACAGACTGAAGTTAAACTCAAGTAATACCAGTTTCTGTTTGCTTTTCAAAGTACTCGATACATCAGCAACGGTAATGTCAATAAAGCCAAAGTTCTCGAGTTAAAAGTTCAGTTTTGAAAGCGTTTTATTAACAGACAGGTTAATCATGAGGATCTGTAAACTGGTTCTACAGTTTAGCACCTCTTTCTTTTCTCCAGTTCACTGCCATTGACCCTCTTTGCTTTCCTGCCCTTACTTCCCCTATTTGCCTACCCCTTTCCCCATCACTTTCCACCTTTTGTAACCTTGGTAACTCCCCTTCTTCTGTCTCTCTTTCCTTTGATTTCCTTTCTTGAATTTCTCTCTTCTCCTTCTTCTTTTCTCTTCTTCACCATTTTCCTCCCAAATTTCTCATCTCTTTCTCTCTTCTCCTTCCCTTCTCTTTCTCAATTTTATGTGAACTGTAGCAAAGTGAGAGAATATATTATACTAAAATACAACTCTTCAATCTTCTACCACGAAGTTTTGGGTTAGTGACCAAAGTTTAGAGTGGGAAGGAAAAAATAACAATTTCACTATTTGTAAAGAAAATTCTTTACTTACAGAATTTTCAAATCTAAAAATATGAATGTAAATATTAAATTTCTCACAAAATCATAAAATTTGTCCTACAGTTAGAGAGATCTTTGCAAATTTTATCATATTGCCAAGACATCTGTGTATTTTTTTCTCCTCTTCTTTTGTACTTAATTCTTAATGATCATTTATACTTTATTTTAGTACTTAATTTTCAAGCACACATAATTGCCTAGGCACCTATTTCACCCTTTTTTTTTTTAAAGACATAAACATTTTAAGGACAAGAGCTGAGACTCAGTCTTAAAAAATAGTAAATAATAAATATTCTTAATACTGGAGTCAGTTGCCATTCCTTTTTCCAGGGAATCTTTGCAACCCAGGGCTTGAACCTAGGTCTCCAACACTGCAGGCAGTTTCTTTGCCATCTAAGCCACCAGGGAAACTCTTAGTTGCTTATACTGAGTTCTAAGTGCTCTACTTCCAGAATCCTATTCCTGAGTATTTTTGAGCTTGTGGCAGGACGGTAGTGCTTATCTCCATGTTCAGCATGCACATCAGTATCCCCTACACCTGAAGGAAATAGCTCGCTGAGGGATTATCCTATGGAAGTTTGGCAGTCTTTCTATCCCCACTGAATCCCTTCACATTTACTTAATAGACAGTGAATCAGGAATGACAAGCTACCATTGGTTGGAGTGTCCTTGTCTGTGCTTCTTTTTTTGTTTCCTGTTTCTTAATGAGGCTCTGCTCAAATGACCTGTTGGGTTCTCTGACACCTTCTAAAACATAGCAGTCCACTTCTTGGTCCTGGTTTTGATCAAGTTGAGAAATAAATCAGAGTTGATTATGGGAGGCAACCCATTTATTACTGAGAAAGGCTAACGAGGCAAATGGAACATAGCTGGATCCCAGAATTTGGCAGATTTCATATACAGTTTCAGCTTGTAGAACCAGAACAAAAAGTGTGCCTTCTGAGGGCAGCTCACTCTCAAGAGGAAGAAGGATGAATGAGCTGGACACGCCAAGTTATGCCTCTTGGTCTACCAAGAGGGAGCTCTCAGGGAGCTCCCTCTGCACAAAAAGAAAGGGAGCCTACCATCAGACTCCGCCCTTCCCTTCTGCATCTTATGCCTCACCTCAGGCTTTCTGATCTTTTTAGTTTATGTGCTGTGCTTAGTTTTCAGTCATGTTCAACTCCTTGTGAGCCCATGGACTGTAGCCTGCCAGCCTCCTCTGTCCGTGGAGATTCTCCAGGCAAGAATACTAGAGTGGGTTGCCATGCCCTCCTTCAGGGGATCTTCCCAATCCAGAGATCAAACCCAGGTCTCCCGCATTGCAGGCAGATTCTTTACCATCTGAGCCACCAAGGAAGCCTTCCCTATTACAAGTACCATTTTCATAGTCATGAGCATATTATATAGACCATTTAGTCATTTCCCCATTATCAAATTTAAAGACTCTTTTTCAGCCTCTCCTGGGTAATGGCAATATGGGGAGTCTTTCCAATTCTGACTATACAGCTTTCCTTTTTAATATTTATTTTATTTTTTATTTATTTGGATGCACCACATCTTAGTTGCAGCTTACGGGATTTTTAGTTGAGGCATGAGAACTGTTTGCTGCAGTACATGGGATTTAGTTGCCTGATCAGGGATGGAACCTGGGCCCCATGCATTGGGAGCAGGGAGTCTTAGTCACTGGGCCACCAGGGAAGTACTCTACAGCTTCCCTATTTCCACACTGCCTGTCAACCCATGATGGGCACTCATCTGATGTTTGTGCATAATGTGAATACATTTTTATTCGTATTGCTTTAATTGGCCAGGTCTATTTTGATTTCCCTTTCACTTATTTCCATCTGTCTCAGTTTGAACAGAACCAAATCTCCATAAATTCCTTGACAATAGTAGGGGCTGTGCCCACTTAGCATATTCTATACATTTTCAATAATATAATACCATAGAGAGAAAGTAATTTTCAGTTAATGACCTATTTGTTATGAACATATTCCAGTTCAAAATGTTAGAGCTGAAAAAGACCTTAGAGACCATATGATCCAGGCTTGTTTTGCAGAACAGAAAATGGAGATGCAGGAGAAAGAAGTGGCTTAGTGATCTAAGTTATTGCAGGGCCAGAGTAAGATTCCAGGTCCCTGACCCTTCTTGGGTCGGCTGTGATCTCAAATATCTCTGTATTCTGAAGTGTCTGCCTTATTTCTAGCATACAGGCTTTTCTGCAGAAGATATTCCACAAATGTTTAGATGATAGGTTGAGCTTGACAGGTCCTATTAAAACTGACTATAATACAGGATGAAAGCAAGGAAGGTATGTAGGGAGTTGGAAATAAAGAGAGGAAGTTTTTTTTCATAGCCTATGATTATAAAGTTTAAAACTAACCTAGTTGATACTGCCTACATTAAAACACACACACACACACACACACACACACACACACACACACACATTTAAAAACCAAAAGAGTAATAGAACTCAAGGTTCAGTTTCCAATCCCCAGTAGTATTCTATAGGTTTGCAAACACAAAAGGCTGATCTTGCTCCCACTAACTTTCAAGGTTGATCAGACAGAATGAAAAAGGGAGGGGAAACTTCTCAAGCAGAGAGGATAATAGCATGCCCTTCCATATTACTTGCATCTTATTTCCAGCCCTGCCACTGACTTAGTATGTGACCTTGAGTGAGTCATTTCATCTCCAGATGTCAATTTTCTCATTTGTAAAGTAGGATAATAAATACTGCTTTCTGTCTTTCTCATGGGTGATGTTATTATTACCACCAATTAATATTTATGCCTGTTGGGTGCATAATACTGAGGTAGGAGCTTTGTTTTGGAAGGTGGGAAGAAGGAGATGAAACATTTTCCGTAAGCATAGAGATTTACAAAAGACAGAATTATTAGAGCTTAAAATAGCTATGGCTTATATTTTAAAGCATGCCTCACTGCCAAGGTTTATGTAACAGCATTTTTTCTTAGTTATTGTACAATACACCAGGATAATTATGGTACAGAATATTGGTTTTACTTTTGGATGTTATGTTCCATATGACATTATTTTAAGCAATTACTATACTTTCTTATGTAGCTGTAATTTATATTCTAAACATAATTTATTTCAAAATATTGATTAGATATGGATGTCATTAGGTCTATTTGCCTAGCCACTCCCTCTGTTTTTCTTTCCTTTTTAAAGAAAAAGATCTACATTAAACATGTAACACTATAATTAACACCTTTTCAAAGAGAATGAAGAGAAATCTGAAAGTCACTTGTTAACACATCCCAGCTAAAACCAAAATTTTAACGCTGGTTCATCCACAGAATTCTTTCTGAAGGAATGAGTTTCCTGTTCTCTACAAATCAATCCTGTCTTCTCATTCCTGCTGTCACTTACCTGATTCAAGTCCTACTAATCTCTCATCTGGACTATTTGATGAGCCTCCTACTTTGTGCCTCTCATTCTGCTCTCTCCTTTTACCACCTGTTCTCCACACCCCTGACAAAAGAATTTTCCAAGGTTAATCTGTGAATAGATAAACAAAATGTTGGCATATACATACACAATATTATTCAGCCTTAAAAAGGGATGAAACGCTGACATATGTTACAACATGGATAAACCCTGAACACTAAGTGAAGTCCATCAGATACAAAAGGACGAAAGCACGGCTCCTCTTAAGGTACCTAGAATAAGCAAATCCGTAAAGACAGAAAGTAAATGGTGGTTACCAGGGGTTGAGGGAGACCGTAATGGGAGTTATTGCTTAAAGAGTGTCTATTGGGAATAATGAGAAAGTCTGGAGATGGGATGGTTGCATGACATTGCAAATATATTTGATGCCACTGAATCATACAATAAAAGATGATTCAAATGATATCACAATAAAAATATTTCAAAAGTACATCTAGTCTTATCATTTTACCTGTTCAGAAAAGATAATTATTTACAGAGCAAAGTCCAAATTCCTTGGTATGATGGTAGGAACTTCCTGAATGCAGCTCCAGCTTATCTTTCCAACATTAACTCTAACACATCTATACCACAAACAACCCTACCTTTCAATCATGTTGGCAAACTGAGGGTCACTGAGTCACATAACATCAAGCAGAGCAGTTCCCTGTGCCTTACTCTGCTCCTCTGATCCTCGGCTCTGCAAGCTTCTTCAGCCTGGAATGTGTGTTCTTTGCTTCCTCTCCCTTCCTCCTAACTGTGGAAGCTTCATCCTTTGAAGCTTAACTCAGAACCAACTTCTCTGTGAAACCTTACTTCCAGTATTAGAATTAATTACTGCCCCTTCAGATAATCTAGTCAAAATATATCTTTTTGTAATTATTTTTCAATTCTGAATATGTGTTTCTTAGTGGCAAGAGTTATTTACTGATTATCTTTCCATGTAGTGATGATTGTAAGAGTAGGAATTAGGGTGAGGCAAGTAGAGGGCATATGGCACAAAAGTTGTATAACCCTAAGAGAGAATTCCTTATTTTTTTGGCTTTTTAAATTGAGGTATAGTTCATTTACAATATTGTCTTAGTTTTGAATGGGCTTCCCTGGTGGCTCAAATGGTAAAGAATTTGCCTGCATTCTGGGTGACCTGGGTCCAATCCTTGGGTCTGGAAGATCCCCTGGAGAAGAGAATGGCAACCCACTGCAGTATTCTTGCCTGGTGAATTCTATAGACAGAGCAGCCTGGCAGGTTCCTGTCCATGGGGTTGCAACTTATCAAATAACACAAGAGTGAATTCTTTACTTTTTTGTATATTTTAAATTGAGATATAGTTCATTTATAAGTTTGTGTTAGTTTCAAGCATACAACAAAGTGATTCATTTATACATACCTATGTGTATACACACACACACACACACACACACACACACACATTTTTTTCAAATTCCTTCCCATTATAGGTTTTTATAAAATACTGAATATAGTTCCCTGGGCTATAGAGTAGGTCCTTATTGTTTTATCTCTCTGCCCCTCACTCCCTCATATGTCAGTTAATTCCTTCTTATATCTTATGCCCTACTGACTTCACTTGCCTCATCTAATCTCAACTCTGGTATGAAGCAGTTTATATTGACACTAGTTAGTGCTTATCGTGCATTGTTTTAGTTATCTACTACAGCATAACTAATTTCCCCAAACTTTAGCAGCTTAAAACGTTAAACACTTATTATTTCACGATTCCTAAGTGTCAGCAATTCGGAAGTGTCTCGGGCTCTGACTGAGGATGTCTCATGAGGTTGTAGTAAAGATGCTAATGGGAGCTGTGGTCCTCCTGAGGTTTGGCTGGAGCAAATGCATCAGGTTTGCAGGTGGTTCACTTACATGACTGTTGGTGGAACACTTCAGTTCCTTGGTGCGCTGGCCTCTCCTTCAGGGCTGCTTGAGTGTCCTTATGACATGGCGGGTGACTGCCCTTAGTGTGAGCCATCCAAGAGCAGGGCACAGCAGCAGCTGTGATGTCTTTTATGTCATAGACACAGGAATCACACACTGTCATTGCCTCAGTAGTCTGTGATTACACAGGTCAGCCCTACTAAGGGAAAGAGGGGACCACATGAATACTAGCAGGCAGGGATCTTTGGGGATCTTCTTAGAGGATGGCTTTCATAGACATGTTACTTTGATTGTGTTGATTAGATTACCTAGCAGCGGTTAGTAACGATTAGCTTCTGAAGTCAACATTTGCTTTTTTACTTTTAAATCATTGAATAAATAAAACTGCTAATTTTTTATAAATGGAGAATATGTCTGAGTCATTTCTCAATCCTCTGTTAGTAGTACTGTGTTTTGCACGCAGAGGCATCTTGACTGATGTATAATGCCCATACAGGCTGTTTTTCTCTTTTTTTAAAACTATTATATGGAAGTATGCTGACTAGCAATGTTGTGATAGTTTCAGGTGGACAGCAAATGGACTCAACCATATATATACATGTATCCATTCTCCCCTAAACATCCCTCCCATGCAGGCTGCCACATAACATTAAGCAGAGTTCCCTGTGCTATACAGTAGGCCCTTGCAGGTTATCCATTTAAAATAAAGCAGTGAGTGCATGTTGATCCCAAACTCCCTAATTATACCATCCTCCCATCTTCCCCACTGGTAGCCATAGCTTGTTCTCTAAGTCTCTGAGTCTTTTTGTTTTGTAAATACGTTCCTTTGTATCATTTCTTTTTAGTTTCCTCACATAAGGGATATCATATAATACTTAAGGGATATCATATGATACTTCTCCTTCTTTGTCTGACTTACTTCATTCCCTATGACAATCTCTAGTTCCATCCATGTTGCTGCATATGGCACTATTTCATTCTTTTTAATGACTGAGTAGTATTCTATTGTGTATGTGTACCACATCCTCCTTATCCATTCAATAGACTATCATTTTCAATACCTGTTTGGAACTAGAGCTTACCAGATTGACGAACTAAACTAGAAATAATAGAGCTGATAACTAGAAGCCTGCTTAGAACTCAAGGCCAAGCTTGGGAAAGCATGAGAGCATAAGGAATGTGTAAGTAATGATTATTTCCTTTTTATCTGTAAACGTAAAATATTTTTATAATCTGACCCCAAGCAACCCTCCCTCTTAGTAATAATATAGTGCAATGGCTCTGAAGGGAGAATTCTCTCTCCCTCTCCCACTAGCTCTGTGGCCTTAGACCTATTATTTAACTTTTTTTGTGCTTTAGCTCCCTTGTATACAAAATAAAGTGATTAACAGTACCACTTCTTAGGTTTGTTGTGAGTATTAAATAAGGGCTTCCCTGATAGCTCAGTTGGTAAAGAATCTGCCTCCAATGCAGGAGACCCTGGTTCAATTCCTGGGTCAGGAAGATCTGCTGGAGAGGGGTAAAGCTACCCATTCCAGTAAATAAGGTAATTCAGGTATGATATTTAGCACAATGCTCAATAAATGTTAACCAAATTTATATAAAACTCTAATCCAGCCACCTCTAACCACTGTTTTCAGACATCGGTCTTGTAGATTTCCTAGTGTCATACTTTTGTTCACATCACTTTTTAAGCTTCAAATTAAAAGACTTTCCCCTTCTTTCATTATGCTAGACATAATTTTTCCTTATGCTAGACGTAATCTTCCCTTCACAGAATAGGTTAAGCAGTTTCCCTGACCATGAAAATATCTGCTTGTGCTCTGGTACTCCAATGTTTCCTAAGCTCCCTTGAAAGTAAGTGAAAGTACTGAAAGCTTTAGTCGCTCAATCTTGTCTGATTCTTTGCAGCCCAATAGACCATAGCCTGCCAGGTGCCTCTGTTCATGGGATTCTCCAGGCAAGAATACTGGAGTGGGTTGCCAAGGGATCTTCCCAGTCCAGGGGATCTTCCCAACCGAGGGATCAAACCTGGGTCTCCTACATTACAGGCAGATTTTTTTTACCATCTGAGCCACCGGGGAAGCTCCCTTAGCACAGTTAAATCCTGTGTATCCTTGTTTTGTTTTGTATCTTGGACCCTTTATCCCCTCTCCTATAGAAGGGAGGCTTCATATTTATAGATCACTGTAACCCTAACCTATACAGATTATTGGTCAGTGAAGGCTTGTTAATAATGAAGATGTAAAGTGTCTAATGTAACATTACTTACAGTTTGATTCATAATAAATGCTTCTTTGTCACAAGCAATGAACAGATTTATATTGTTACCATGAATAAGTCAGGAGTATGTTCTTCCTTTATAACATGATTGTGTTTTATTCAGAATGAAAGCATAATATAGACCGTTAAAATTTCAAGATCCTAAAGAAGTATGGGTTTTTTTAATTACTTTTTTCTTAATTCCAGAGTGAGAAGAAGATAGAAAATGCAAGCCTGCTTGCATTTAAAGAAGGCTCTCTCAATGTTAAAACTAGTTTCCGATTTGGGATCAGTCTACTACAAAATGAAAGATACGTTCTATTTTAACAGGCTGAGAAAGCAAAAATAAGATTGTAGACTTACAGGTTTGAACTAAGTGGTCTACATATGTTAATTTATCCAATCTTTATAGTAAGCCTGTTATTGACTGTGTTATTATTGTTTTATTATTATTATATCTCCTTACAGACAGGATAAACAGAGCTCAGAGAAACTAAGCAACTTGCCTAAAAAAGGGATAAAGCTGAAATCTGAATTTAAGTCTGCAGTCTCCCATACACGAACAGAAACTCTGAAACTCTTCTTCATCCACCACACAGCATTGGCTGCATGCTGTGTGATACGCAGGTCACATAGGGTGATGACAGGGCAACGATGCCAAAGGACTGAGCAGCAGCCTTCGGCCCCAGGGCATAGATTTTCCAGAGTTTCCTTCTTAGGCGCCCTTCTTCTCAAACACCATGGCTGTTTTAAGAGGACACAGTTTCTTTAAGAGGAAACACTGAGATGTAAACTCTTGCCTTAAAAGATGCTGTGCTGTTGGATTCAATTACAGGAGTACTGGGAGCACCGTTTTTATTGGAGGACCCAGCAAACCAGTTTCTACGTCTCAAAAGACACATATATTTGCAGGATTACTGGAACCCAGATCACAGCCCGAATACATGGGGAAACATACTGGTTGACCAGGTATTTGCATTAGAAACAAAAGGCCCTTCACTATCTCCCTTTTTAATAAAAATGAAATTTTTATTTTATATTGGCATACAGTTGATTAACAATGTTGTGTTAGTTTCAGGTGCACAACAAAGTGATTCAGTTATAATATGCACCATCTCTATTTTTAAATGCGCATGGTAGCAGCTGCATTATACACCACCAGCCCAATTCCTATTTTTCTCTCTCTAGCTGTCCTGAGCTATACCTGCTCTTTCCTCCCCATGAAGAGGCTTTCATCTGGTAAATTCCACCTCCTCCTTCAAGACTAAGATCAAATGTTCCCTTCTTTCTGGAGCCTTTTCTTTCTTTCCAGGAAGGCATCTGTCCTTCCTTCTCTCATCTTTGCAAGCTGTTCACACGTGAAAAGTTCTCAAATGTCACCCCGGAATTATTTGTTGCATGCACCTGATCTCCCTACCTAGACTAAAAATGTAAGGTGCTTATCTTATCCATCAAGGTCATTATTCCCTAGTTTCAGTGAATTAATTATTATACGGTTGGCAGATGGATGGAGGGATCATGGTCATATTTTAGTTCCCTCTTAGCAGTTGACTAGCTAGAATTTTTTGTGTGATAATTATCCAACCCTTTGCTGTCATTCTTTCATTTGCTTGCTTACAGTTCATTATCCTATTTATTTGTATTCTCACCCCAAGAGAAATGAAGAAATGTTCATTATCCAGTTTTATTTCATTCTTACTTTTTTGATGGAAGATGACATTGATACTCCAGGCCAAATGAAATTGCTGGATTATTTGAGGATCTCAATTATTCATGAGTTTCCACTATAATTTTGAAATTTATGAAATAAAAATGTACAATTAATTGATTGATTAATTAATTCCTTCAATTATTTATGCTTTCTTTTCACTGTATCAGGCTCTGATTAGCACCAGGCACAAGAGTATATAAATAATATACTTATATAACATAAAGTCAGAAAGAAATGAATGTCCTTGTTTTGCTGGGGCCTGGGTCTCATCCTTACACTGCTTGGCTGGATTTTAACTAGTCAACTAGGATCAGCCTGTTTTTGCTTAGCATTTGTTGTTGAAAAACACCAGCTTGAATAATGCATTTAGTTTTATGCCTGTTATTCTCCAACAGCCATCATTCAGAGGTATTAAAACAAGACATTTGTTTATTTGGCAAATAAAATAATTACATAACTGGTAGACTGGGTCCTCTTTATGGAATATTGAAATTTTCAAGCACATTCTTGCCTATAATTGTAGTCTATTGCTATAATCAACTGACAGTTACCATAATGTAACAAGACTCTACTACATTGGTTCACCCTGTGGCCCCATATGTACTGCTCAAAAATATTTGAGCACTTAAGTAAACAGATCACTGAAAGTGTGAAAGCCAAACCTTATTCTTCCATAGTATTTCTTTCAGTCTTTCAAGAATATCTGCATGATAATCAGAATAATTGATGAGACGTGTTCTAAATACTGAGAGATCATGACTTAAGTTTCTTTTGTTGCAGGCTCATGAAACATGGACTGCTTTGAAAACGACAGCACAGTATTATCTTAATCTGAATACTTTCACCCTTGACACGTCTACTGCCCAGTAAATGTACCTTGCTGATTAAACCAGGATAGCAAGACTAGTGGGACCCCAAAAGTGGCGATGTACCCCAATCACCAGCTTTGGGGACCTGAGGGCAAATCCACACCACTTACTGTATTATTTATGTCTGCCTCATGGAGCTGTTGAAAGGAGTAAATATGGAAATCCACACTGATACTTTGAATTAGAAGTTTGCAATAAATGGTAGCTTTTAAAATGATAACTGAAATAAAGACTGTAGTAGTAACATTTACCAAAAAGGAGCTTTTATGGGAACAGAAAATATAAAGCAAAACATAGTGTCATTAAAGCTCTCTGTCCCAGGACTTCCTTGGTGGTCCAGTGGTTAAGAATCTGCCTTCCAGTGCAGGGGATGAGAGGTCAGTCCCTGGTCGGAGAACTAATATCTCACATACCGCAGGGAAGTCTGGCACCACAGCCACGGAGCCTGAGTGCCACAGAGCCCAAGCTCTGCAACTGGAGAAAAGCCTGTGCAGCTTAATGAAAGATGCCACCTTCCACAGCAAAGATCCTGCGTGCTGCAACTAAGTCCAGATGCAGCCAAAGTTTTAAAAAATAATTAAAAATCTAAAAAACTGTCCAAAAAGGAAAAAAACAAAACAAACCTCCTGTTGGTAACTCCTGCATTCTACTGCCTTTTCTTTGGGAGAGTTAGTTCACTTTGCATTCAAGGGAGGAAATGGAATCTCTCAAATGGAGCTGTTCCTCGCCTCTTTTCTTCAATATTTGTCACTTCCTGAACAACAATAAAGCCAATCTATTCCAAGACTATATTTTTTTAAAATCAAAGCTGTACTGCTGTGGGCAATAAATAGAGAACAAAATCGTAACTCATTTTGGGAAATAGATGATGACTAGGAATCCAGTGGAACCCACAAATCTGTTAGCTCTCCTTAGAAATTTTGTAAAATTTGTGCAATTTTTGTATTCTGGTTTATATTTATGATTGTTTCAATATGAAACAACAATTTTAAAGAAGTCTCACATCCTTTATCAGTCACTCCCCATCCCCATCACGCCCCAGCCCCTAGTGACCACTAATAAATTTTCTGAAGCTATTTTTTTTAAAAGGAAGAAATAATATTTTAAACTTACCAGTCATGTGCTTTTATTCATCTTTCCAATAAAGCTGAAAAATTGACTCTACAGAAAAGTGGACTACATTTATCCTATAGTTTCCCATATATCCATGGAATATTTCAGTAGTCTAGTTTAAGAAATACTGAGAGATGATATAACCAATCATCAAGACACTCCCTCAAATCACAGATAAGTGGATTTACCTTCAAAAGTCCATTTCTCTGTACACCTGCATCAATTGTTCTCTGCAGGGATTTCTTTTGGTAAATAAAAGCATCCTTGCAAGAACATAGTTGATCTAATGGTCTTAAAACAGTCTTGAACACTTTTTCAGCAGCAAAAATCAGATGCCAAGAGCTGCACTGTAAAGATGCTGCCCAGCACTTTATTCTCCAAAAGGGCACCGGCGGCTACTCAGTATTCCACATTTCTTATCCCGTCCCTTAGAGATATTTCCAGTGAGAAGTTTGAAGTTAATGCATAATTTATTATGTTAACTGTTATCCTTTTCTAATACAGATAAATAGATTTTTTAATCAAAGCACAACCAAATGAAAAAAAATAAATCATCTGGTTTTATACTAAGAAATAAATTTGACAACAATAACATACATTTTGCTACCACAAAGTTCTATACTTTCACTGTTTAATTTAAAAAGTAGAGAATGTCTATGTATTGTTCAGGGATCCTCAGAGTCAGAATCAATAGAATGTGTATATAAATAGAAAGAGATTAAGGAATCCACTCATGTTTACAAATGCTGCAGAGTCCAAAACTACAGGGTAGGTTGGCAGACTGGGGACCAGGAAGAATCAATGTTACAATTCAAGTCTAAAGACCACTGGGCTAGAAAACTAGGGAAGAGCTGATCTTGCTGTCCTAGGCCTAAGGCCATCTGCTGGCAGAATTCCCTCTTGCTCAGGAGAGGTCAGCCTGTTGTCAGGCCTCTAACTGATTGGATGAATTACAGAAGGCAATCTGCTTTACTCAAAGCCCACTGATTTAAGTGTTAATCTCATCTAAAAGCAGCCTCACTGAAACACGCAGAATAATGCTTGAAGACATATCTGAGCAGAGTGACCCAACCAAGTTGACACATAAAATCAACCATTACAACCTATTTTAAGTGATTAAATTGTCTACACACACACACACACACACACACACACACACAGAGTTGTGACTGGAGCAATATATGGTAGGGAAAAAAGAAAAGGACTTTGATTCATTTTATTCAGTATAACATAAGAAAGAATCTCGGTGGATTGTGAGACACTAATAATGGGAAGTTACGTTAGCTACCATGTTGATTTTGAAGTAGGTAAACATTAAGAAACAATTCTACAATTAGATTGTTATCTGATCAAAAAAGCATGGAAAGAAGGTTTCTTGTTTAAAGATAACTTTATGAAAAATCATTACAAATTAATATATCAGAAAATGAACAACAAAGAAAACCTAGGTCTACCTAAAATAACTTATCTAGAAATCTAGTGGTTAACTTCCACATAACTGAGCAGGAAGTGAGTAGTCAGTTATATAGACAGGTTTTAAGAAAACCCAGGTACCACATATTTAGCATCCACATACAAAATTGGCTTAGAATACATCTACTCTGAATTCACTGTTTAAAGAAATTGATTATATTGAGATACCAATTATCTGATTGACTCCATTTAACTGATTATTTTCCCAATGGTATGTGAATCGAGAAGGCAATGGCACCCCATTCCAGTACTCTTGTCTGGAAAATCCCATAGACGGAGGAGCCTGGTAGGCTGCGGTCCACGGGGTCGCTGGGAGTCTGACACGACTGAGCAACTTCACTTTCACTTTTCACTTTCATGCATTGGAGAAGGAAATGGCAACCCACTCCAGTGTTCTTGCCTGGAGAATCCCAGGGACAGGGGAGCCTGGTGGGCTGCCATCTCTGGGGTTGCATAGAGTCGGACTAGCATAGCATAGCATGTGAATTGACATAGTGATTTTTTTTTTTTGGTGGGGGAAAGAGGATATTTTTAAAGTCTGTATCTAGTTTCTAAACTTTAAGTAAAAATCTGCCTATTTAAGACTGAAGACTCTCAACATTTTTAAAGGTCTAGAACAACCTAGAGCAATCTGACAATATCAGGAAAAATAGAGAGGATCCGAGACTACCCTTCTGCTCCCTTACTTCCTGAGACTCTACACGACCTCTGTGGCTGGGGTGTTCACATGTTCTATTGCAGCATTAAGAACATATATGCTGTGTGACTCTGAATTCTTCTAGCTAGAAAGTTTTCATTTTAGGGCTTAAAGGGAACCATGTTAATTTACTCTCTTTGTCTAATTGATTAAAAAGGCCAGTATTTAAGTGGAACTGATTGGTAATGATATTACCGCTAAATTCAGACTCCATTGAGACTTTGATGCAAATTTGAGGCTCATCAACTTCACTCTCATTACATAAACATTATCTGCTAGGTTTTCAGCATTTTTTTTTAATAGAACCAGTTAACCAATACGACCAAATCAGACTGATCCTTTCAGTGATTTCTTGGATACTCTGCCCTCCAGAATTCCTGAAATGCTGTTTCATGTGGTTTCCCATTTGATGTTCTGATGCTAAACTAGTCCAAGGAAACAATTCTAAGTCTTCTTCAATGCAATTCATAAGAAGCATGGCTCTAAAATTGTTTTATATCAAAAAAAAACCTGCCATTGTTTTAAAGCTTTTGGCTGATCAAGAGGGGAGAAAACAATTTTTTTACTGACATAGTCTTTCTTGTGTACTATACTGGACAGTTTATATACTTTATTGTATTAAATTAGGATAGCACTCTGATAAGGCAGGTCCTGCAGATCCTACCTTAAAGAAAAAATTAAGGCTTAGATATATTATGCTGATACAGCTAACTTAGAGGCAGCTCTAAAATGGTAGAATGTCTACACTTAAATGCTGGCTTCACCATTGCTAGCTATGCCATCTTGTGCAAGTAACGTACCTCTCTGGGCCTCAGTTTTCTCTTCTGTAATGTGAGAATAATTGAACATGCTTAATGTGAGGAATACTTAAAATGATATGCATAGAACACTTAGAACACTGTCTGGCTGTATACAAACACTCAATAAAAGCTAGCTATTACTCTTAAGAAAAAAAGTGAGCTATTCTTACCTTGCCAAAGGTACATGAAAGTTCATGCTCTTTTCACTTACCACAATTTTGCTCTAGAATTCTGTTGCCCAGAACTCAAAGCTCTGGGTCTGTTTGGCTTCTCTCCTATGTATTTCCTCTACTCTCCTGGAATATTCTTGCTACTTTGCAACATTTATTGATTCATTTATTTACTTATCTAACAAACACTATGGCCATCTCTCTCTAGCCTAGTCAAAACGGAGATACAAAGAGGACTGAGACATAGTCCTTTCTCCATAGAGCGTTCTATTCAGGAAAAGTGATAAATATCCATTGTATTTATTCAAATGAATTGTGGTGTGCTCAGTCACTCAGTCATGGCTGACTCTGCGACCTCATGGACTGCAGTCCGCCAGGCTGTCTGTCCAGGGAATTCTCCAGGCCAAGAATACTAGAATGGGTTGCCATTTCCTCCTCCAGGGGATTTTCCTGACCCAGGAATCAAACCCGTGTCTCCTGTGTCTCCTGCATTGGCAGATGCTTTACCACGGAGCCACCTGGGAAGCCCCATACAGATGAATTACAGAAACTCAAATGACAAATCATGTGTACACAAAGGACAGACAGCTTACTCAGCGTGGGGGAATCAGGCAAATGTTCACTGAGAGGATAGCTTTAGATTCAGGTTTTAAAGGATGCATAAAGTAGTATGTTTATGCCATCTTTATAATAACAGCTTTTCTATGATACTACATTTTATACTTGCAGTATATACTTATACTACTATAGTATAAATTTATACTATTACACTATTGTAGTATAAGCTTTTTAAGATCAAGATTTATAAGAGATTTATATTTGTAACTCCACCAATATCCAGGATGGTAATGTGTATGCAGTGAGAATTTGATGAGTAAATTGGTAATATTTAGAAAGATGCTTTGGAGAAGGCAATGGCACCCCACTCCAGCACTCTTGCCTGGAAAATCTCATGGGCAAAGGAGCCTGGTGGGCTGTAGTCCCTGGGGTTGCTAAGAGTTGGACACGACTAAGCGATTTCACTTTCACTTTCATGCACTGGAGAAGGAAATGGCAACCCACTCTGGTGTTCTTGCCTGGAGAATCCCAGGGACGGGGGAGTCTGGTGGGCTGCCGTCTATTGGGTCGCACAGAGTCAAAGCAATTTAGCAGCAGCAGCAGGAAGATGTTTATCAAGGAGGTAAGTGGTATACACAAGATTTTCCTGCTACCCTTTACTGTAGACCAAATGTTTGTAACTCCCCCCAAATACATATATTGCACTCTGATTTGTCAGAGAGTGCCTTATACCCTAAAGCGCTCCTTTGCCCTTTCTGCCATGTGAGGACACAGCAAGATGTTCTTAGAAGACACATCTAGGAACCAGGAAGCAGGCCCTCACCAGATACCAAAGCTACTGGCACCTTGATTTTGAACTTCCCAGCCTCCAGAATTATGGGAAATAAATCTCTGTTGTTTATGGTATTCTGTTATAGCAGCACAAACAGATTAAGGCACATTCTTATATCAATGGTCAGACAAACTAATAAGATGCAGTATAATTTATCCACATACTGTCCAGTGAATCAATAGGAGAACTAAGAACTTAATAATACTTTTTTTTTTTTCATATCTGGGCTTTAGTTTCATCTACACAGCAGATCTAATCTCAAAAGACATCCATCCTCCTGTACCAATTCATTATAA
>SJYC01126598.1:0-16638 GCA_006408675.1 Madoqua kirkii
CTACTACCTTCAATGATAGAGACAGCCTGAATGAATTTTATTGAAAGTAATTTAACACTGACTGGTTAAACATATAAACTACCCATCTGAAGCAGAGATACTGCCAGACTCCTTCAAATTAGAGACAAAAAATAAATGTCTGGAGATTACATCACAAATTGGAACTGTCTTAGATGGCAGTTCATACGTAAAAATAAAATAAATTATATAAATTCAAAATATTTTATATCATCCATCACAGTGACAAAAGCAGCTGCATTTTCTCCTCTGATCATAATGTTTTTTTTAACAGACAATTTCAGGAAAGGTATGTCTTCTTAGCTCTACTCTCTTCTACTCCATCAAAAGTACATTTTTAAAAGAAGTTCCTTGATGATATTTAATCCAGGCAATAACTACAGAGAAAAAGAAATGACTTGTGGTGTCACTGAAATTATAAAAATCTTTAAATTTACCATACACAGACCTCTGACATTTTTCTTGAGAGGACTAAAATTTAAATCCTGGTTCTGCCCCTTTGTTGGGGGATGAGGAGGATGCAGTCTGGTATTGAAGAATGTGGGCTTCCCTGGTGGCTCAGACAGTATAGAAACTTCCTGCAGTGCAGGAGACCTGGGTTCAATCCCTGGGTCAGGAAGATCCCTTGGAGAAGGGAATGACTTCCCACTCCAATATTCTTGCCTAGAGAATTCCATGGACAGAGGAGCCTGGTGGGCTACAATCCATAGCTTGCCAAAGGTCAGACACAACTGAGGGACTAACACACACACACACACACATTGAAGAATGCAATTTCTGGAGCCAGAGGCCTGGGTCATAGTTCCCTTCCTAGCATTTTCTCCTTGGTTGCATTACTTGGCCTCACTGTGGCCGAGTTTGCCATTGTGAAACAGCAATGATAAGTGCCCCGACTTCAGTGCGGTGGAGTGGGGTTTGCAGGAAATAAGCTTTTGGCACGTAATAGGCTCTACAAATACACTCTTGCAGTAATCGAATGCACATATCTCCACTTTGGTTTCCAAAACAGATTTAACTATAAGGAAAACTCATCTTATAAGCACACAGCAGGTACCTTTTTTAAGCTAGAAATATACCTGATTATGACAACAGTGTTGAAGAGACTTTCCCTAGGGGCCCCAATCAACAATTTCGTTTTATTACCTGCATTTCTGCTTTTTAATTCACATACCAGCATAGATCATTTTCCCTTAATGTACCATAAAATGGTTACCCAAATGATGACTAGCAGGAAGAAATTAAACTTAGGGAGCTCCCAAGTGTGGATATTTCCGAAACAACAGAGATGAATCTTACTAATGCTCTGTTTTTCTGAAGAATCTCAAACACTGACCTCACAGTCATACATTTGTGACTTGGTATGTCTGAACCCACTCCAGGACTCCTGCCTGGAAAATTCCAAGCACAGATAAGCCTGGTGGGCTACAGTCCATGGGGTTGCAAAGAGTTGGACATGATTGAGTGACTTCACTTCATGTTTGAGCCACCATAATACTTTGTGCTGAGGGTCAAAGATGAATGGGAACAGTCCCTGCTCTAAAGGATCTTGAGGGCCTCAAGTGTAGTGAGGGGTTTCCTTATGTGTCCATTATGGTGATTAAAGTACCACATTGGAAGTTACAGCAGCAAAAGACATCTGATGGCCTGCACCTGCCTTTAGCTCAGACCTCATCCTGGGCTCCCTCCATGACATGTTCCAGTCACATCGGCTTTCACCATGACTTAAAACAGGCCAAGTCTGCCCCATCCTCGGAGACTTGCATTTCCCCCTGCCGGAACTCTTCTTCCCATGAGGTTCACAATGTTGAGTCCTTCTTCACACTTAGATCTCAGTTCAAGTGTTCCTCCTCAGTGAAATCATCCCAGCACAATGGGTGTTAAGTAGCTGACTGCATTAGTTTACTCCTGCCATTGTCGCAAATTACCACAAACAGAGAGAATTCAACATCAATTTATATAATCTTGCAGCTTAGCAGGTCAGAAGTCCAACAGCCATCTTACAGGAATCAAATGTCAGCAGGGCTGTGTTACTTTCAGAACAATCTTGGTGGGAATCTGTTTCCTTGTCTTTCCCAGATTCAGGAAATCCTTGGTTCATAGTCTCTTTCCTCCATCGTCAAAACCAGCAATGTTGCATCTTTTGCCCCTTTAACTATCACCATTCATTCTCTCTCCCCATCTCTCTCTCTTCCCTCCCCCCTCCCCACTGCCATCACTTTTCTCTCTTTCCTACCCGTGGCCCCCATCACTTCTCTCTCTCCTTCTGTCTGACCAGAGCTAGGAAAGGTTCTCCTTTTGTAAGGACTTGTGATTAGATTCAACCCACCTGACTAACCCAGCATTGTTGTTGCTATTCAGTTGCTCAGTCGTGTCTGCCTCTTTGCGACCCCATGCACTGCAGCATGCCAGACTTCCCTGTCCTTCACCACCTCCGGAGCTTGCTCAAATTCAAATCCATTGAGTCAGTGATGCCATCCAACCAACTCGTCCCCTATCATCCCCTTCTCCTGCCTTCAATCTTTCCTAGCATCAGAGTCTTTTCTAAGGAGTCAGTTCTTTGCATCAGGTGACCAAAGTATTGGAGTCTCAGCTTTGGTAATTGAGGTAAGCTTTAGAGAAAAATGCTTCCTAATTAAGTCTTGAAGATATGTAAGGAGATTAGGAGGTGAAAATCAGGGGTTGGACTTTCTGACCTGTGCAAGAGACAGCAGAGTTACTGCAGAGTCACTGCAGAAAGACAACAGTGCTCTTGGGGAACTGGCCAAGGATGAGAGAGGCTGGAAAAAAATGAGTCACCAGCAAATCGCCAGAAACTTTTCAGATTCCATCTTGCGTGTAATGAGAGCCATTGAAGGGTTTTATATGGAGGCTAACTTGATTAGCACTGCATTCAGGAAGACACTGCCCCTGGTGTCATTGTCAAAGGAGATTACTTGCGGGAGGGCCAAATGGGAAGCTGAGAAGTGAGTTTTGTCCTTTCTTCCAAGGTTTTAGCTGATTAATCTGACAAATGAAAGAATGCAAAAGTGTTAGTAGGAAATCTCTTTATTCCACCAAGTAAGGCATATTATAATAATTGACCATTGGAGATAATTTTCTTCTTTCCCTTAGCAACTGTGAGAGATTTCGAAAGCATACTGGACTGCCTTCTTAAGATTTTCTTGAAATCTTAAAGAAGATAGGTTATATAAAAACTAACTGCTATAATAATTTTTTAAAAACCTTAAAGATTCAGTTTTTTGGACTTCTTTCCAGACCTTGGAATTCTTTAAAGAATTCTATGGTAGTTATACCTAAGAAGCTCATATGCATGGTACTGAGCTAGTATAAAGCTGAGAGTTTTAGAGTCTCATTTATAAAACTCCTTAGGAGTTTTTTCAATAAATGATGATGACGTTACATGTTATTTTCTGTTTATCCCTGTATCTGACAATGACTCATAAGTACAACGCTAGTAGTACCCAGACCTAGTGTCTGATCTGAGTAGAGAAAAGCTACTGGCCTGTGCCACCATATGTCTGCAGCAGGAATGAAATTTGGGGGAAGCAGAGAATCCTTTGGATCATGGCAGCCCACTCTTCTGACCAGCTGGAAACAACAAACCAACCTTTTTCTCTTTTTTTACTCTCAGTACAGCTAGGCTCGTTCAAAGACTGCAGTTTCCTGGTAGGTCTTCCATACAGATTCTTCTCTGTCACTTCCATCTCAGGCACTTGCTATCTTTCCAAAAAAGAAAGGCCTGCCTTGGGATATCATTTTCAGTTGGGACAGAATACACTGGAGTGGAAGTCATTTCATAAAGGATCTCTTCAAAGCTGATTAAACTTCCCCACCTAGGGGAAACTTTTGACAGTCGGTAAGAACTTCACTCTGGGTCATGCTTTAGGAAGCAGGTTGTGTAGCAGATACGAGTATCAGCTCTAGACTGGGTATGAGGTCTGCTGTTTCGAATCCTGCCAGTAGTACCTCTTCTCCGGTCCTCAGTTTTCTCAGGTGAGACATGGAAGCAATAAAGCAGACATTTCATAGGGATGAGCTTGTTATGAGCTTAAACAGGTGTATAAGAGACTTAGCCTTGCAATGTAAGTTCTGTGAGTGTAGGAGAGATTTGACTCCATTCTTACAGTTCCCGAAGTTTTTAAAGTATGATCTAAGGACTCGGGAAGAGGGCAGTCCCGAGGTCAAAACTATTTTATTAAAATCGCTAAGACATAGACTTATGGACATGGGGAGAGGGGAAGAGAGGGTTAGATGAAAAAAACAAAACCAAAAACTAAAAACACTAAGACATATTTGCCTTTTTAACTCTCATTCTCAAATGAGTGAAGAATGGAATTTTCCAGAATCTACATGGTGAGATATTGTAATAGATAGAATGCAGAAGCAGATATGAGAAAATCCAGCTGCCTTTTACTGAAGAGATTTGCAAAAACAATAACACTCTTCTCACTAACATTTTTTCCTTTGGAAAAATAGTGTTCACATAAAAACATGTTTTATGTTAACATACAATGGATTTATATTATTACTGGTAAGAGAATACATGAATACAAATTATTAAATATTCTAGTTTAACTTTCTAATATAGTAAATATCAATGACTATACCTCCATAATCAAAGTTTCTTTGAGACCTAAAACAATTTCTAAGAGTGTGAGGGGGTCATGAGACCAAGAAAACCTATAGCCACTAGTTTAGCACAGGCATGGCACGTGGCAACCACTTAATAAAACAACGATTGAATCACTAGGGCCTGGCTTAGTGTAACTGCTCAATAAATGAGATTGCTGTTGCTGCTGATGTGTTGATGGTGATGATGAAAACCATGATGTGAAGTTTGTTGGGAGCCTTCTATATGACTGGAGTAAATACAACAGTAATTTTTAATGGAAATCTTATCTTGCCTTAGGCATAGCAGATGTTAAAGTTTAAAGTAATACAAAATTATTTTCAGTGTTTAGACTCCTTTTTTTGATCATTCTCTTTCCAATGGGTTTGCTCATTCTCATTCTACCATAAGCACTTTGGAACTGAACCAAGGTCTGAAAAATTCAAAATACTATGTTTGGCGCCAGACTGAATGATATGAAGGTCAGGATCTTTGTATTTCACAAATTAAGGAGTCATGGGCATGTACTTAATACTTACTGTGAAAACTAGAGGGAGAACACGCCTCTAAAATTTCTCAACAAACAGGGTGATGGAGGATTCCATGCCCCCAACCCTCCTCTCAATTTCCCTTTCCTAGGATAAATTGTCTAGTCCACCTACTAGAACACACACTTATATTTTGTCTAGATACGTTGCTACACTGGCTCACCAGGAAGAAAAACATTTCTAGGTGGTGTTCGCTGATTTCCATGGTATAAATATGGGGTTTCTCAGGTGGCTCAGTGGTAAAGAATCTGCCTGCCAATGCTAGGAGTCATTGAGTTGGTGCTCTAGAGCCTGGGAGTCACAGCTACTGAGCCCACATGCCACAGCTGCTGAAGCCTGCATCTCTAGAGCCCACGCTCTACAAGAGAGGTCACAGCAATGAGAAGCCAGTGCCTTGCAACTGGGGAGTAGTCCCCACTCGTCACAACTAAAGAAAAGTCCAAGCAGTGATGAAGAACCAGCACAGCCAAAAATATAAATTTTTTTTAAAGTTTGTGACTCTTAAATATTTTTAATATACTGCAAATTAAGTATTTTGTATATGACCTCAAGATCTAAAAGGAACCATTAGGAAAAAATGATTTGAGAAAATATTTTGTTCACATGTAGCTTCATGGGAATTATATGATGATGCAGTCTCAAAATTCAGAGAACTAAGATCATGGCATCTGGTCCCATCACTTCATGGCAAATAGATAGAGAAACAGTGGAAACAGTGGCTGACTTCTTTTTTTTGGGCTCCAAAATCACTGCAGATGGTGACTGCAGCCATGAAATTAAAAGATGCTTGCTTCTTGGAAGAAAAGTTATGACCAACCTAGATAGCATATTAAAAAGCAGAGACATTACTTTGCCAACAAAGGTCCATCTAATCAAGGCTATGGTTTTTCCAGTAGTCATGTATGGATGTGAGAGTTGGACTATAAAGAAAGCTGAGTGCAGAAGAGTGGATGCTTTTGAAATGTGATGTTGGAGAAGACTCTTGAGAGTCCCTTGGACTGCAAGGAGATCCAACCAGTCCATCTTAAGGGAAATCAGTCCTGAATATGCATTGGAAGGACTGATGCTGAAGCTGAAACTCCAATACTTTGGCCACCTGATGTGAAAAACTGACTCATCTGAAAAGACCCTGATGCTGGGAAAGGTTGAAGGTGGGAAGAGAAGGGGAAAACAGAGGATCAGGTGGTCAGATGGCATCACTGACTCAATGGACATGACTTTGAGTAGACTCCGGGAGTTGAGTAGAGTTTGAGTTTGAGTAGACTCCCTGATGGACAGGGAGGCCTGGTGTGCTGCGATTCATGGGGTCACAAAGAGTCGGACACGACTGAGTGACTGAACAGAACTGAACTGAACAGAACAGTGGGATTAATTTTTATATTGACTGGTAATACTAAATGATTCATTTTTAAATTTCAGCTTTATTGAGGTATACCTGACGTACACAACTGCATGATTTTTAAAGTGTACACGCATGCCACAACTAGAGAGCCCACATGCCCTAGAGCACATGGTCTGCAACAAGAGAAGCCTGCCAGCTACAGTTTGAGAAAAATCCATGCATCGCCACCAAGAGCCCGCACACCACCGCAAAGACCCAGAACAACGAAACAAAAATAAACAAATCAATAAAGTGTGCATTGTGGCGATTTGATATAGGAATACATTGTGAAAGAATCCCCCCATCCAGTTAATAAACATATCCATCACTTCACACAGTTCTGTTTTGTGTGCGTGAACATTTAAGTTCTACTCTTTTAGCAAATACCAATTGTGAAAAACAGTATTACCAACTATAGCCATCACATTATACATTAGGTGCTTAGAACTTATTTATCCTATAGCTATATAATAAAAGTTTGAACCTGCTTACCACCCTTTCCCTGTTTACCTCATCCTCCAGCCCCTGGTAACCATTTTTCTGCTCTCTGTTTTTATGTTTGATTTTTGTTTTAGATTCCACAGAGATAAACTGTATTCTTAAACAAAACAAAACTAATCTAGGATTAAATCCCACAGTTCTTTCTTTCGTATCTTTCATCACTAAACTCAAGTCTAGCTCCAATCTTTTCAGAATCATATGCTTATTTTCTCCTTGCTCTTGTTAACTCCAGTGTGTGGTGAGGTAATTGGAAGGCAAGGAGCTGTGTTTAATCCTTTTTTGCATGGTTTGACTTGGCATACCAGAATGCAAAACTTTACAAAGAGAGACAAGCAGAATGACTCAAGCTAATATCAAATGCAAATTTGCAGCCTGTTTCTCAGCATGCTAGGTAGTAAAATCAAGGAACTATAGGTTGTAAATGAATTTAGAGGTCATTCATTTCCTTTGCAACTTACAACATAGTTAGGAACCAGCAGCATCAGCAGCATCAGTTTGTTCAAAATGTAGAACCTCAGATCTCATCTCAGACCTGCTGAATCAGACTCTATTTTAACAAGACCCCAGGTAATTTGCTTACCTGCAATATACCAATTCTGAAGTGGCAAATCAGCCTCTCCTTGAATGTGTGCAGTCACAGGAACTCATTCCAATTTCTTTTTCCTCCAAAGCATTTTAGCCAGTACTTAAGATTAATTTGGAACTATTGTTTTTTTATTTATTTTTAATTGAAGGATAATTGCTTCACAAAATTTTGTTCTTTGTCAAACCTCAATATGAATCAGCCTTAGGTATACATTTATCAAAAAGGAGGAGTCCCTTTTGAACCTCCTTCCCATCTCCCTCCCCATCTCACCCTTCTAGATTGATACAGAGCCCCTCTTTGGGTTTCCTGAGACATACAGAAAATTCCCATTGGCTATCTATTTTACATATGGTAATGTAAGTTTCCATGCTACTTTCTCCTTACATCGCATCCTCTCATCCCCTCTCCCTATACCCACGTCTGTTCTGTGTCTGTTTCTCCATTGCTGCCCTGCAAATAAATTCTCTAGTACCATTTTTCTAGATTTCATATATATGCATTAGTATGCAATGTTTATCTTTCTCTATCTGACTTATTTCACTCTGTATAATAGGCTCTAGGTTCATCCACCTTATTAGAACTGACTCAAACGTGTTCCTTTTTATAGCTGAGTAATATTCCATTGTGTATGTGTACCACAACTTCTTTATCCATTCATCTGTCGATGAACATTCAGGTGCTTCCACGTTCTAGCTATTGTAAATAGTGCTGCAGTGAATAACAGGATATGTATCTCCTTCAATTTTTGTTTCCTCAGGGTATATGCCTAGAAGTGGGATTGCTGGGTCATATGGTGGTTTTATTCCTAGTTTTTTTTTAAGGAATCTCCATACCATCTTCCATAGTGGCTGTATCAATTTACATTCCCACCAACAGTGTAAGAGCACTCTGTTTTTTCCACACCCTCTCCAGCATTCATTGTTTGTAGACTTTCTGATGAGGGCCATTCTGACCAGTGTGAGGTGATAGCTCATTGTAGTTTTGATTTGCATTTCTCTAATAATGAGAGATGTTGAGCATCTTTTCCTGTGTTTGTTTGTCATCTGTATGTCTTCTTTGAAGAAATGTTTGTTTAGTTCTTTTTCCCATTTTTTGACTGGGTTGTTTGTTTTTCTGGTATTGAGTTGAATGAGCTGCTTGTATATTTTGGGAATTAATCCTTTGTCAGTTGTTTCATTTGCTATTATTTTCTCCCATTCTGAGGGTTATCTTTTCACCTTGCTTAGAGTTTCCTTTGCTGTGCAAAAGCTTTTAAGTTTAAGCAGGTCCCACTTGTTTACTTTTGTTTTTATTTCCATTAGTCTAGGAGGTGGGTCATAAAGGATCTTGCTTTGATTTATGTCCTCGAGTGTTCTGCCTATGTTTTCCTCTAAGGGTTTTATAGTTTCTGGTCTTACATTTGGTCTTTAATCCATTTTGAGTTTATCTTTGTATATGGTGTTAGGAAGTGTTCTAACTTCATTCTTTTACATGTAGCTGTCCAGTTTTCCCAGCATCATTTACTGAAGAGGCTGTCTTTGCCCCAGTGTGTATTCTTTCCACCTTTGTCAAAAATAAGGTACACATAGGTGCATGGGTTTATTTTGAGACTTTCTATCTTAAAATTTGGAACTACTGTTTTAGTGGTAGCTTTCACTTGATCCAGTTAATCACTTGATGTCCACAAGTATTACTCCAGAATTTGTAGCCAACCACAATCCAGACCTTTCCATTCCTATTTTTTGGTTTAGCTTATATGGTGCTTCTACTCCAGCAAAATTGACTACATTAAAAGTACCCTGAAAAACTGATTTACCTGTGCCACATAATAAACCTAGGGGTCAGTTCCATAGGTACCATGTTCTGTATCACTCTTCCTCTCTGGAATCATCTTTCCTCATTGATTTGCTTGTGTAGATTCTACTCACCCATGAAAGCCCACCTCAGGGCTCTCCAGAGGACAATCCAACTCACCTGTACTTTCAAAGACATTCAGTGGAGCAGGGCCAAAGGACCAGTGCCTTATCATTGTGTTCCACTTAAGCTGGATGGGGGCTTTAGAGAATTAGAATTTCAGCGCCTTTACATAGGACATGCACTGTCTGGTTTGACCACAGTTCTCACTTTCTGTATCATCCTTGAACAGATTCATACATTTACAATACCAGCTTTTCATTTAGCATACTCTGACCTGGTAATTCTTCCCTAAACAGAGGGCTTCTCCGATGCTCTGAGCCAATTCCCAAATTATACACAATTTTTCTTTCTACATTTACTCTCTTGACCATGCTCTTTCATCTGTATTAGTCTGCATAGGCAACAATAACAAAATACCACAGACTGGGTGGCTTAAATAACATAAATTTATTTTCTCGCATTTCTGAAAACTAGAAGTCCAAGATGAGGTGCTGTCAGAGTCGGTATCTGGTAAGACCCCTCTTTCAGCTTACAGGCCATCATCTTCTCACTGTGACCTCGGGGGTCTCTTCTCTATGCATGCAATAGAGAGATCTCTGGAGTCTCTCCCTATAAGGACACCAGTTCTATCAAATTAGGATCCCACCTTTATGACCTCATTTACTTTAGTTACCTCCTTAAAGGCACTATTTCCTACTACAGTCACATTGGCAGGGGTTAGAGCATCAACATATAAATTTGGTGGTTGTGGAGTGCATAATTCAGTCCATAACATTATCAAAACACATTTTTATCCTGAAGAACCACACATGATATTGTACAAATTTCCTCTGTCTTTATCATCTAAGGACTTTATCATCAAAGACATTCACCCAGACTTGCCAGCTGAACTGAATGCAGTATCAGAACTGCTTTCTGCTCCAGAAGCAATTCACAGGAAAGAGAACCCAGCTATTTCAGCTTAGTTGCGACTGACATAGAGGCAACAACATAACACCTGCTCACAGAGAGTTTGCTATATACTGGACACTGGTGTAAGCATTTTCATGTACACGTGTAGACTTTTGGCCTCATGACACTGTATGATAAAAGTGTTGCTTATATTGTTCCCATTTTCCTGATGAGAAAGCTGACACACACTAAGTAAATGGACTGCCAAAGATTACACATTAGAAGGTGCTCAGCTGGGATTCAAGGATTATGCACTCCACAACCACCAGGCTGTTTGGCTCCTACGTCTGTGCTCTCAGCCACTGTACCATTCTCTGCTTCTCGACAACAAAGACAAAGGGATGAGGTGGATTTTACTGGAAAGGATTACAGCACAGCCCCAATATAATTATATATTCTTTCATAAATATGTATTCATTCACATATATTGAAGAGTAGTAGTCAGTAGTAAAAGTTGAAAAATACATTCATTGATAGGACTATTTACTGTCCAAACTTGGAACACTGGGTAAAAGTTGGGGGGTGCTGTTAATAATTGTATTAGAACAATAGAAGTAAGCAGAGTATCAAGGCAAAGCAAGATGTATAATCATACTATTTATTTGGCATTTCCCATAATGCCAGAACTGTGCTAACAACTTTACATATGTGATCCTATAAAATCCCTCAAAGACAGGTATTGGTCTCTTTCGTATTTTACAGGTGAAGAAAATGAGGATCAAAAGAGTCAAGGAACTTGCCCAAAGATACAACTAACTTAAGGAGTATAAACAGTATTTAAAGTAGGTCTGCTCTGTGCCGCATCCTCTGAGAGAATGAAGACCATTCTCAGCAATTAGACTGTCCACTTCAGAAAATGTCGACCTTAACTTGAAGAGACGGGCAGTTATTGTGAAGGGCCCCAGAGGCACCCTGCGGAGGGACTTCAGTCACATCACTGCAGAACTCAGTCTCCTTGGAAAGAAAAGGAAGAGGCTCCGTGTTGACAAGTGGTGGGGAAACAGAAAGGAACTGGCCACTGTTCGCACAATCTGCAGCCACAGAGCAGGATCAAGGCTGCTACACTGGGCTTCCGCTACAAGATGAGGTCGCTGTATGCCCACTTCCCCATCAACGTTGTTATTCAGGAGAATGGTTCTCTTGTGGAAATCCGAAATTTTTTGGGTGAAAAATACATACGCAGGATTCGAATGAGGCCAGGGGTTGCCTGTTCAGTATCTCAGGCCCAGAAAGATGAGTTGATTCTTGAAGGAAATGACATTGAACTTGTGTCAAATTCAGCTGCTTTGATTCAGCAAGCCACCACAGTTAAAAACAAGGATATCAGAAAATTTTTGGATGGTGTCTATGTTTCTGAAAAAGGAACAGTTCAGCAGGCTGATGAATAAGATCTCACTGATCCTGCATCAGAAACAAGATAGCAGATGGTTCTATGGACTCAGTTGTGATCTTTTAAAGAGACAATAAAAACACTTGATATGAATAATAATAATAATAATAAAGTAGGTTTGTCTGAATCCAAAACAGTGCTCCTAAATAGCACCCAATGTCATTTTCCTTTTCCTACAGACAGCAAGCAAGTTATGGGATGACAAGTTTAGGGAAATAGTTAGGTATTTATTAGGCTTAGAAATTTATTTGTCTGAAGAAAACACTTAGCAGTTTTATAACTGGGGCTCATCATATAAAGTTATCTGCAACAAGAAAGTTCAGAAAGGACAAAAAAAGTAAGATCTTTGTGAGTTTGAGATCAAGTTTAACAAGTTACATCTGTGTATTCATTCATTAAATTCATTAGTTATTGTTGAAAAGGAGATTTATATTTTAGTTAGAAGAACAAGATATACACAAGAAATTTAAAAGACATACAGTATTAGAAAGGAACATGTTTAACTGTCTAATGAGAGTCATAGGTGATAATGCTGGATGTTCATGGGAAAGTAAGTTCATTTTAAGTGGATAAGGTCAGGGAAAGTCTCATGGAAGAACTATACCTCAGGGATGGCCTCTTGAGATTTGCCACTCAGTATACCATGCTTTCCCTCTTTGGGTCGTTTTATTATTACTGAGGTATGGGACGGCCAGCAGACCAGGAGACTATTGATACTGAAATGATAGCTTGTTACTCATAGGTTATTACAGGGGAAAGCAGGAGGGTCAGTCAGGAGGCATAGGGCTAACATGCACCAGTCTTAATTCTGGTTTCTGTGGGGAGAAATGAGAGAGACACAGTGAGCAGGTTTAGAACTGGCTAGATGAAATAATTTCAGTGGGCTCTGGGGCAGAGGGGCTGTCCCCAGTTGTAGAACCTGATAAAGGAGGTGACCAGGAATATGAGCCCTGGATTGATTGGTTTCTATTTAAAAGGTATCATAATGGGTGAGTTGTTTACCATGTCTTAGAACTGGCTAGTCCTGAAAGGGTCAGCAAGACCCAAATGTTAAAGCATCAAAATATAGAAAATTAAAGAAACTCAGGAGTGGTTTTGTCTTAGTCTGCAGCAGCAACATTTGTCTTTGTACTTTCCATAGGAGGTTAAGAGAAGGAAATTTGAACAGTTTGATCATCCTGCAATAGTACCTTCAGTTTACACTCTTAAAGATAACAGTGCACAAAGGCATCATGGGCACAAAGAAAGATTAATGAGAGAGCCAAAGACGCTGATAAGAAAGTCCTTCCCCAAGCATTTGTCTCTCTCTCCCTCTCTCTCTCCCCCCTCCCGCTTCCTATAGGGTAGCTAGAGGCACTCTCTAGAGATTATATGCAGGTTTTAATTCATCAACCAAGATGTTCACTGGTGACAACACTGGTTGACTTCTGCTGAACGGTCACATGGATGGCTCTGAGTTCAGCAAGAAGGGAATCTCTTCTAGGGACTGCTTTGCTAAATTCTTGATTTCTCAAGGAGAAAAGTCAAAGTGTACCAGTAGTCTGGTGCATTTCCCATTAGGAAACTTGACAAACACTTACTAGTTTGCAGTGGAGCCTGAGTAATGAGTGCATGCATAAAGGAACATCGGTACACACAGGCACACACATGCACACAAGCATGTACACTTAAAACACATGGACACGCATGGCTGATTCATGTCAATGTATGGCAAAAACCACTACAATATTGTAAAGCAATTAGCCTTCAATTAAAAAAAAAAAAGCAAACAGCACATAACAGAATACTCTGATTTAGATCCCAGTCAATATGTATCTGAACCAAAAGCAATTTTCTCCTTCAGTCTGACCAGAAGCCTCACATTGTTACAGGAGGTCAGGAAATGCGGCAAAGATTTACATAGGTCCTTGTTCATTTACGGCTCATAGGCAAAACTGTAATCAGGGGAAAAAACAAAGATGTGGATAATTTAAAACAGGAAATAATTCAGAATCCATTTTATAATGCAAAATTACTATTCAAAACTGACTTTTGGTTTCTGGTTATCCTTGACTGCCCATGCAGTCAAAAGAATGAGCTGCCAAGAAGTTGACTGAAAGTTCTGTGCTTCTCAATCAAGCTGGCTTGCTCACTAGAGGTGGAGGGAAGGCTTTGCACCATGTTATTGAGAGATCCCCAGTTACAGAGGAGGTCTTTTCTCTTGGTGTGTCAGATTGTCCAGTGTCCTAACTGGAGAGGTAGACATAGTATAAACTGAGCTCCTGGGGTTCTGGGATGAAAGAGGGAAAGACGAGCTGAAGAGACACAGCAGTCAGTATAGATTCAGTCCAGTTCAGTTCAGTCGCTTAGTTGTGTCCGACTCTTTGCAACTCCAGGAATTATAGCACACCAAGCCTCCCTGTCCATCACCAACTCCCGGAGTTCACTCAAACTCATGTCCATTGAGGCGGTGATGCCATCCAGCCATCTTATCCTCTGTCATCCCCTTCTCCTCCTGCCCCCAATCCCTCTGAGCATCAGTCTTTTCCAATGAGTCAACTCTTCACATGAGGAGGCCGAAGTATTGGAGTTTCAGCTTTAGCATCAGTCAGTATAGATTAGCTCTCTTTATTCTCCAGTTTTCAGATGGGCTTCCTTCTACTCCAACCATGTAATCATTCTCCACTCTAGAAAGCAAACTTCTCAGGTTCCTTGACAGTGAGGAGGGGAAGTGACCTGGCTGCTTAGATTGGAGGAAGGGACCCAAGGTATTATTAGTAACTGTTCCTTGAGCAGAATTTCAATAAATCCCATTCCTGATTGCATTTGCACCCCTGCCTCCATATATATCTGGTTATCTCCTGCTGCTAATTCTTTTGAACCTCTGTAGCAAGAATCAGCTTGCTTCTTGTTAGCTCCTCCCACTGCAATCACCGATGTCTGTTAAGACACATTGATCCATTGCTGTCCCAGCTGTAAAATTCTCTTGTCCTTCCTTGACTGTTGTCATAACCTCTCTTGTTTTCTAGGTTTGTGATGTTTGGGACAAGGAGGGAGAGCAACATGTGTTAAGAAAGATGAGTTAATCACACTTCTCAGTTCATGACACATCATTATTTTCCAATACAAAGGTCTTCTGCAATGCAGGAGACCCGGGTTTGATCCCTGGGTCAGGAAGATCCCCTGGAGAAGGAAATGGCAACTCACTCCAGTACTCTTGCCTGGAGAATCCCATGGACGGAGGAGCCTGGTAGGCTACGGTCCATGGGGTAACAAAGAGTCACACACGACTGAGCGACTTCACTTTCTGTGTTTTTATAGGTATATTTATTCTCATCCATCCTCCCACTCCCATCGCTTTTCTTCTTCAAAGGGAGTGATACCTTGTAGGTTTAATGCATATGTTTTATTTGAAAGTCTTTACTGAATTTGTTACAATATTGCCTTTGTTTGATGTTTTGTTTTTTTTTTTCCTTTTTTTCTTTTTACTTGAGGGGCATGTGGGATCTTAGCTCCCTGATCAGGGATCAAACCTTTACCTGCTGCTTTACGAGGAGGATTCGTAACCACTGGACAACCAGGGGAATCCCCATGCATATGTTTTTATCTGACTTCTTAGAAATGTATATCTTTGCTTCAAGTATATGAATTTAAGACTAGGAGATGACTGTGGCTCAGATCATGGACTCTTATTGCCAAATTCAGACTTAAATTGAGGAAAGTAGGGTAAACCACTAGGCCATTCAGGTATGACCTAAATCAAATCCCTTATGATTATACAGTGGAAGTGAGAAGTAGATTTAAGGGACTAGATCTGATAGACAGAGTGCCTGATAAACTATGGACAGAGGTTCGTGACATTGTACAGGAGACAGGGATCAAGACCATCCCCATGGAAAAGAAATACAAAAAGGCAAAATGGCTGTCTCAGGAGGCCTTACAAATAGCTGTGTAAAGAAGAGAAGTGAAAGCAAAGGAGAAAAGGAAAGATATAAGCATTTGAATTCAGAGTTCCAAAGAATAGCAAGGAGAGATAAGAAAGCCTTTCTTAGCAATCAATGTAAAGAAATAGAGGAAAAAAATAGAATGGGAAAGAGATCTCTTCAAGAAATAAGAGATACCAAGGGAACATTTCATGCAAAGATGAGCTCAATAAAGCACAGAAATGGTATGGACCTAACAGAAGCACAAGATATTAACAGGTGTCAAGAAAACACAGAAGAACTGTACAAAAAAGATCTTCATGACCCAGATAATCACAATGGTGTGATCACTCACTGAGAGTCATATATCCTGGAATGTGAAGTCAAGTGGACCTTAGGAAGCACCTCTATGAACAAAACTATTGGAGGTGATGAAATTCCAGTTGAGCTGTTTCAAATCCAAAAGATGATGCTGTGAAAGTGCTGCATTCAATATGCCAGCAAATTTGGAAAACTCAGCAGTGGCCACAGGACTGGAAAAGGTCAGTTTTCATTCCAATCCCACAGAAAGGCAATGCCAAAGAATGCTCAAACTACCTCACAACTGCACTTATCTCACACGCTGGTAAAGTAATGCCCAAAATTCTCCAAGCCAGGCTTCAGCAATACTTGAATCATGAACTTCTAGATGTTCAAGCTGGTTTTAGAAAAGGCAGAGGAACCAGAGATCAAATTGCCAACATCTGCTGGATCATGGAAAAAGCAAGAGAGTTCCAGAAAAGCATCTATTTCTGCTTTATTGACTATGCCAAAGCCTTTGACTGTGTGGATCACAATAAACTGTGGAAAATTCTGA
>SJYC01126600.1:0-39171 GCA_006408675.1 Madoqua kirkii
GGAGGGATTAGGGGCAGGAGGAGAAAGGGATGACAGAGGATGAGATGGCTGGATGGCATCACCGACTCGATGGACGTGAGTCTGAGTGAACTCCAGGAGTTGGTGATGGACAGGGAGTCCTGGCGTGCTGTGATTCATTGGGTCACAAAGAGTTGGACACGACTGAATGACTGAACTGAACTGAACGAGAGGTTGAGGGGCTTGGCAACAAGCAATTTTCAGACTGAGAGAATTGTATTTGCAAAGGCATTAGGTATAATAGAAGATTATCAGTGTAACGAGCTACAAGGATCACCTGGTTGGGGAGTGGTGGTGCATGAACAACCAGAAGCTTCTTAGAGGCAGTCTACCATCACCAACCAGAAACTGAACCTACATGGGGCTGGTGAAATAGGAAAAATTTTATCTCATACAAATATCATATTCAAGAAATGACTCCTCATCATTTATTTATTTAGTCAATACATTGAACAAATATTTTTTTATCATACTGTGTATAAACCATTTTATTGTACTCAGGATTTGGACCACAGAAGGGAAGTCTGCATTCCACATAAGCTGCCTTCTTTAGGTATTCTGACACAAGGGTATTTCCAGTGACTACTTTTCAGTCTTTTTAATTTCCTCTATGGTTTTAATGATCATGTGAGATATATATATAGATATATATATATAGATATATATTTAACTTTCATATTTACCTGACAGGAATTCATTCTTTATTGTATAATTAATACTCTCATATTGTGCCATAAGTGAAATGAGCATGGCAATTTGTTAATTAAATATTGACTCCTGGAATATTTTTAAGCACCAACACATTCAGTCATGAACAGACTATTGCATTTTTCTTGCCTCTGTGCAATGATTACACACATTCAATTGTTGTTCTCGCTAAGAAAATGAGTAAAGGGATTTTTATTCACAACTCTTTTGTATATCATCACCTGAATTCACATGAAGAATATTTCAGTGAGCCTTGAGCTCTTAGTAGGCCACTTGTGCTGCTGGATTCAGATGTCTGGGGATGAAGCAGAGTTAGTGTGCCTCCCACTCAGGTCCTTCCCTTCTTTACTGGGCTTAAAGGTCATGGCTCATTTTTGCAACATTTTTTGCATATACCCATAACTCTTTACATATTTTCCTGATTAATCCAACTTTGCTTACTCAATATCTGTTCTTATTTTGTAGGTGAAAAAAAAAAAAAAAAAACCATGCACACAACTGTGGTCACATATCTCACTTTGAACTTTGTAACCAGTAATCTTTCACTTGGGCATTTGGCTTTGCCAAGGTCAACTATATTTCTCTAATCCTTTCCTTCCATCACTCTTCTAGACAGGCGTTTAATACTCTCCCCTTTCACAAACCTCACATAGCTCCTACTCTATCCTCACTCTTGGCCTGGCTTGGTTTCTATTTCTCTAAGATGACAGAATTGGTGAGGAGAAAACTACATACTCCTAACCACATCTACCAGTCTACTTGCACCTGTGCCCTATGCATCCACATTCCTCCTGTTAAACAAGGTATAAATTGTCTGGACTCCTACTTAAGGATAATCCTCCACTTGTCACTAGATTCCATCCTCCTCATGTCCATTCAAGGATATCACTACAACCATTCTCTTTCTTTTCCCTGAATTATCAATTTTTACTCCTTCAGTGGTCATTTGCCATCAGCCTACAAATCTCACTTATTTCTCCCACTTTATTTTCATTCTTCTAGGCAAAAAAGAAAATGCTACAACTAGAAACAAGAAAATTATGAAATGAAAAAGTTCACTAATAAAGGCAAACATACAGTAAAAGTAGGAAACCACACATAAAGATAGGGAAGTTAGAAAACAAGAGTAGTGAAATCATTTATAGTCAATATAAGCGACTAACAGGTACACAAAATAATTATATATAAAATATGATATCAAAAACAGTTATCATGAAGGAAGGAGAATACAAAGACAGGGTATCAAAAATGAATTTGAAATTAAGAGATCAGCAACTTGAAATAATATATATATACTAATATATACATATACATACACATATACATATATATATATATATGCTGCTGCTGCTGCTAAGTCGTTGCAGTTGTGTCCGACTCTGTGCGATCCCATGGACAGGCTCCGCTGTCCCTGGGATTCTCCAGGCAAGAACACTGGAGTGGGTTGCCATTGCCTTCTTCAACGCGTGAAAGTGAAGTCACTCAGTTGTGCCCGACTCTTAGCGACCCCATGGACTGCAGCCCACCAGGCTCTTCTGTCCATGGGATTTTCCAGGTGAGAGTACTGGAGTGAGGTGCTATATACACTAAAACCTCAAGGAAACTGCAAACCAAAAATCTATAATACATCTACACAGAAAAAAGAAAAAGGAATCCAAACATAACACTAAAGATCGTCATCAGATCACAATAGAAGAATAAAAGAAAAAGAGTAAAAAGATCTATAAAAACAAATCCAAAACAATTAATAAGATGAAACAAGAACATATATATTGATAATTAGTTTACATGTAATTGAACTGATAAACAAATTCAGCAAGGTACCAGGATACAAGATTAACAAACAGAAACTTGTTGCATTTCTTTATACTAACAATGAAATATCAGACAAGGAAGGTAAAAAACTAATTCCTTTTAAAATCACATCAAACAAAAACATACAAACTTATGAATAAACTTGACCAGAGAGGTGATAGAGTATATGATGGGAATTACTAAACCATGATAAAGGAAACTGAAGGTGACTTAAAGAAATGGGGAGATATTTCATATTCTTGAACTGGAAGAATGACTACTGACATATAGATCAATGGAACAGAATAAAGAGCCTGGAAATAAACCCACTTAGTTATGATCAATTAATCTATAAAAAAGGGGGCAAGAATATACAACAGAGAAAAGACAGTCTCTTCAAACATTAGTGCTGGGGCTTGGAAGATTCAAACTGATTCATAAAGGTCCATTATGCAAACAATTATTTTTGGATTTTTTTACTGAAGTAAGATTACTTAAAATAATATATTAGCTTCAAGTATAAACATAGTGGTTTGATATTCTATAGTTAGATGCCACATAAAGTTACTTTTTAAAACTGAAATAAAGAAAAAAATAGCACTGGGAAAATTGGATAGCTACATATAAAACAATGAAATCAGAACACTACATAACATCATACACAAAAATAATTTCAAAATGGATTAAAAATCTAAATATAAGACCAGAAACTTTAAAACTCCTAGAGGACAACATAGGCAGAATACTTTTTGAAATAATTCAAAGCAAAATTTTTTTGGTTTTGTCTCCTGAAGCAAAGGAAATTAAAGCAGGAAATAAACAAATACAACCTAATTAAACTTAAAGCCTTTTGTACAGCAAAGGAAACCATCAGCAAAACAAAAAGACAACTGACTGAATGGGAGAAAACATTTTCAAATGGTAAGACCAACAAATGGTTAATATACAAGCTGTTCATGCAACACATCAAAAAATAAACAACTCAATTAAAAATGGGCAGAAGAACTGACTTCACATTTTCCAAAGAGGAAATGCAGATGGCTACAGGAGAAGGCAATGGCAACCCACTCCAGTACTCTTGCCTGGAAAATCCCATGCATGGAGGAGCCTGGTAGGCTGCAGTCCATGGGGTCGCACAGAGTCGGACACAACTGAAGCAACTTAGCAGCAGCAGCAGCAGCAGCAACAGACATATGAAAAGCTGCTAAACATTACAAATCATCAGAGAAATGCATATCAAAACTACACAAGACATAACCACATCTGTCAGAATGTCTATCATCTAAAAGAACACAACATATATTGGCAAGGAGAAAATGGAACCTTTGTATCCTGTTGATGAAAATGTAAATTGGTGCAACCACTGTTGAAAGCAGAATAGAGGTTTCTCAGAAAGCTAAAACTGGAACTGCCACAGTGCAGTTCAGTTCAGTTCAGTTCAGTCACTCAGTCATTTGCAACTGCATGGATTGCAGCACACCATGCCTCCCTGTCCATTACCGACAGCCCGAGTTTACTCAAACTAGTGTCCATTGAGCCGCTGTGATGCCATCCAGTTATCTATCCTCTGTTGTCCACCTCTTCTCTTGCCTTCAATCTTTCCCCAAATCAGGGTCTTTTCATATAAGTCAGCTCTTTACATCATATGGCCAAAGTATTGTAGTTTCAGCTTCAACATCAGTCCTTCCAATGAATATTCAGGACTGATCTCCTTTAGGATGAACTCGTTGGATCTCCTTGCAGTCCAAAAGACTCTCAAGAGTCTTCTCCAACACCACAGTTCAAAAGCATCAATTCTTCAGCATTCAGCTTTCTATATAGTCCAACTCTAACATCCATACATGACTACTGGAAAAATCATAGACTTGAGAGATGGACCTTTGTTGGCAAAGTAATGCTGTCTAGGTTGGTCATAACTTTCCTTCCAAGGTGTGTCTTTTAATTTCATGGTTTCAATCACCATCTGCAGTAATTTTGAAGCCCCTCCCGCCCCCCGAAACAAAGTCAACCAATGTTTCCCCCTCTACTTGCCATGAAGTGATGGGACCAGATGCCGTGATCTTAGTTTTCTGACTGTTGAGCTTTAAGTCAACTTTTTCTCTCTCTTTCACTTTCATCAAGAGGTTCTTCAGTTCTTCTTGACTTTCTGCCATAAGAGTGGTGTCATCTGCATATCTGAGGTTATTGATATTTTTCCATGCAATCTTGATTCCAGCTTGTGCTTCATCCAGCCCAGCGTTTCTCATGATGTACTCTGCATAGAAGTTAAATAAGCAGGGTGACAATATACAGCCTTGACGTGCCCCCTTTCCTTTTTGGAACCAGTGTGTTGTTCCATGTCCAGTTCTAACTGTTGCTTCCTGACCTGCATACAGATTTCTCAAGAGGCAGGTCAGGTGGTCTGGTATTCCCATCTCTTGAAGAATTTTCCAGAGTTTACTGTGATTCACACAGTCAAAGGCTTTGGCATAGTCAATGAAGCAGAAATAGATATCTTTTTGGAACTCTCTTGGTTTTACAATGATCCAGCGGATGCTGGCAATTTGATCTCTGGTTCCTCTGCCTTTTCTAAAACCAGCTTGAACATCTGGTAGTTTACGGTTCACATATTGCTGAAGCCTGGCTTGGAGACTTTTGAGCATTACTTTACTAGCATGTGAGATGAGTGCAATTGTGTGGTAGTTTGACCATTCTTTGGCATTGTCTTTCTTTGGGATTGGAATGAAAACGGACCTTTTCCAGTCTTGTGGCCACTGCTGAGTTTTCCAAATTTGCTGGCATATTGAGTGCAGCACTTTCACAGTATCATCTTTCAGGAATTGAAATAGCTCAACTGGAATTCCATCACCTCTCCAGCTTTGTTTATAGTGATGCTTCCTAAGGCCCACTTGACTTGACATTTTAGGATATCTGGCTCTCGGTGAGTGATCACACCATTGTGATTATCTGGGTCATGAAGATCTTTTTTTGTACAGTTCTTCTGTGTATTCTTGCCACCTCTTAATATCTTCTGCTTCTGTTAGGTCCATACCATTTCTGTGTTTTATTGAGTCCATCTTTGCATGAAATGTTCCCCCTGGTATTCCTAATTTTCCTGAAGAGATCTTTAGTCTTTCCCATTCTATCGTTTTCCTCCATTTCTTTGCACCGATCACTAAGGAAGGCTTTCTTATCTCTCTCCTTGCTATTCTTAGGAACTCTGCATCCAAATGGGCATATCTTTCCTTTTTTCCTTTGCTTTTCACAGCTATTTGTAATGCTTCCTCTGACAGCCATTTTGCCCTTTTTTATTTCTTTTTCTTGGGGATGATCTTGATCCCTATCTCCTGTACAATGTCATGAACCTCTGTCCATAGTTCATCAGGCACTCTATCAGATCTAGGCCCTTAAATCAATTCTCTCTTCTACTGTATAATCATAAGGGATTTGATTTAGGTCATACTTGAATGGCTTAGTGGTTTTCCCTACTTTCTTCAATTTAAGTCTGATTTGGCAATAAGCAGTTCATGATCTGAGCCACAGTCAGCTCCCAGTTTTGTTTCTGCTGACTGTATAGAGCTTGTCCATCTTTGGCTGCAAAGAATATAATCAACCTGATTTTGGTGTTGGCCATCTGGTGATGTCCTTGTGTAGAGTCTTCTCTTGTGTTTTGGAAGAGGGTGTTTGCTGTGACCAGTGCATTTTCTTGGCAAAACATTATTAGCCTTTGCTCTGCTTCATTCCATATTCCAAGGCCAAATTTTTCTGTTGCTCCAGGTATTTCTTGACTTCCTACTTTTGCATTCCAATCCCTTATAATGAAAAGGACATCTTTTTGGGGTATTATTTCTAAAAAGTCTTATAGATCTTCATAGAACCATTCAACTTCAGCTTCTTCAGCATTACAGATTGGGGCATAGACTTGGATTGTCCTGATATTGAATTGTTTGCCTTGGAAATGAACAGAGATCATTCTGTAGTTTTTGAGACTGCATCCAAGTACTGCATTTCGGACTCTTCTGTTGACCATGATGGCTACTCCATTTCTTCTAAGGGATTTTTGCCCACAATAGTAGATATAATGGTCATCTGAGTTAAATTCACCCATTCCAGTCCATTTAGTTCGCTGATTCCTAAAATGTTGATGGTCACTCTGCCATCCCCTGTTTGATCACTTCCAATTTGTCTTGATTCATGGACCTAACATTCCAGGTTCCTATGCAATATTGCTCTTTACAGCATTGGATCTTGCTTCTATCACCAGTCACATCCACAACTGGGTGTTGTTTTTGCTTTGGCTCTGTCTCTTCATTCTTTCTGGAATTATTTCTCCACTGATCTCCAGTAGTATATTGGGCACCTAATGACCTGGGGAGTTCATTTTTCAGTATTCTATCTTCTTGCCTTTTCATTCTGTTCACAGGGTTCTCAAGACAAGAATACTGAAGTGGTTTGCCATTGTCTTCTCCAGTGGCCCACATTCTGTCAGAACTCTCGGCCATGACCCGTCCGTCTTGGGTGGCCCTACACAGCATAGCTCATCGTTTCATTGAGTTAGGCAAGGCTGTGGTCCATGTGATTAGTTTAGTGACTGTCATATCTAACTCTTTTGTGACCCGAAGGACTGTAGCTCACCAGGCTTGTCTGTCCATGGGATTTCCTAGGCAAGAATACTGGAGTGGGTTGCCACTTCTTTTTCCAGGGGATCTTTGCAACCCAAGGATCAAGTGCACATCTCCTGCATTTGCACATGGATTCTTTACCACTGAACCCCCCAAGGAAGCCCCACAAATGGAGTATAATTTTTTAAAATTGTGCATCATTAAGTTCATTATATACCTGTAACTTACATAATAATTGTACACTAAGTATAGTAAAAAAAAAAAAAAAAAAGAACATGGATTCCTGAAGAAGTTCAACATCTGATTAACATATAACCAAGCAATTCCATTCCTAGGCATATAGCCTCACAAAATGAAAATATCAGTACATGTCCCCACAAAAACTTGTACACAAATATTCATAGCAGTGTTACTCATGATAGACATAAACAGAAGTAACTCAGTTGTCCTTCAACTGATACAGTAAGAAGCCACACAGGTGTGAGGATGCCAAAGAAAAGAGAGAGCTAGGAGAGCAGAAGGTGCTGGGGATGAGGACAGAGGAAGAAGATCACACAGAGACTTACAGGCATGGTTAAGATATTTATTTTTTAATATTAAATAAGAGGAAGCAAAGCAATTGAAAACAGGGACTCAGTTATATATGAATGTTCACATCAGCATTATTCACAATAGTCTGAATGTGGAAATGAATTAAATGTCCTTTAAGATATGAATGAGTAAACAATTTGTGATATATTATTTTTTTCCACTCATTCATGTTATTTTTATTTATTTATTTATATTTTTAAAAATTGGAGTATAATTGCTTTAAATGCTGTTAGTTTCTACTATTTCTAATGTTAGTTCTCAGTTTCTAATGATGTGACTCAGCTATATGTATACATATATATCCCCTGCTTCTTGTGCCTTGCACTTTCCCCTCCCCATCCCACCATTCTAGGTTATCACAGGGCATGTGGCATATTTTTACAAGGACACAAAAAGAAATGAAATTCTGACATATAGACATCAACAACATGGATAAACCTTGGAAATATGAAAAAAGCCAGACCAGAAAAATACAAATATTATATGATTCCATTTGTATGAAACATCTAAAGTAGATAAATTCATAGAAAAAGAAGGCAGATGAAATGTTAGAAGGCCCTGTGGGGAGGGGAAATGTGAATTGAAGTGAAGTGAAGTGAAAGTTGCTCAGTCGTGTCCAACTCTTTGCAATCACATGGGCTGTCCGTGCAATTCTCCAGGCCAGAATACTAGAGTGGGTAGCCTTTCCCTTCCTTCTCCAGGGGATCTTCCCAACTCAGGGACTGAACCCAGGTCTCCTGCATTTCAGGCAGATTTTTTACCAATTGAGTCACAAGGGAAAATGCAAAGTTATTGCTTAATGATTACAGAGTTTCTATTGGGGTCGATGAAGTTTTAGAAGCAGATAGTGATGATAAATGCACAGTAGGAATGTACTTAATTTCACTCAATTGTACACTTAACATAGTTAAAATAGCAAATTTTACATTGTATATATTTTTACTATATTAACATATTTCAAAAAAATGAAAAGAAACCATTAACAAATTCAAAGTAGACTGTAGGAGTGTGAGGCATGACTTGATCAAATTTAGGTTTTGCAAGGATCACTTTGGTTTTAGCACAGAAGAAGGATGGAATGAGTTCCAAGATGTATGTGAGGAGATCAGCTAGATTTGCAATGGTGGTGGACAGAATTGAGATATATGAATTTTATTTTCTATCTGTAGAAATTTTGGCTTGGTGATTAACTGAGAGGTAAGGAGATAGTAACGATGCCAGTCTAGAGACTACTGGAGTAAGTCCAACTTTGAGTATGATAGGTTGTGTGATGTCCATGGAGTGATATCAAGTAGACAGTTGCCATATGAGTCTGGAATTCAATGGAAATGTGTACACTAGAGATATAAAACAAAGATTTGAATCTCTCTTCTAAAAACTGTCAAAATGTTTGATATCCAATAATAATTTTTTAAAACTTCGGAGATACAGAAAAGAGAGAGAGATATGCAATCCAGAATTAGTAGAATATATTGCTTGAGGGATAAAATTATTGGTATCCTGGAAAGAGACACAAGATTTAGTTTATCAGAGAAGGCAGAAATTTCAATACAACCAGTGGTGTAAAAGCTATACTAATTAGTAAGAGACTTAAAAGGCTTAGCAAAGATAGAGCTAAAGAAACAACTGGGACTATGACAGATGGTATAACAGTTATACATCACCATTCACTGGGCACTTCAGACCATGGACTTAAGTCCTGAGAAGGCCAGGTGCCTTGAGGAGGCTGGCCTCTCACCCTAGTGCCTTTGAAGCAGCCTGGCCTCCTAGCAGGATGCCTGCTTCCCTGCTGAACCTCTGTGCTGGAAGCCAACCATCATGCCCAACTTGGCGCTAAGAGCCTCACCACTCCGCAGAACGTTCTTGCTGTTTCCTGTAGGTATGGCCACCTGGCCTTGGGAAGGGGCCATTAAAGACCCAGGTCTCTCGATGAGTGCCATAGAGTCAGCTAAGGGAGAGGAGACAATGAGGAAGCAATGTTCAAAGAGGAGCATCACACTGGGGCTCGGAGCACAGTGAATCCCTTTCAAACACAGTGATTCAGAATACACCCCCACTTCTGAATCAGTGTTCAGGTTATAGTCTTATATTTATTGCATAGAACCTGGCATAAAGAAAGTCTGGCGCAGTGTAACAAGTTTAAGGCCTCTATCTACACCTACCTACACGGTTTTGAGGTGGGAAAAAGCACCAAATCAGCTGAAATTTCAAAAACGAAGAAAACACCTATTGTTGAAGAAACTTTATATAAAGAGTGCTGGTTTCATGGTTTCATATATATTTATATATTATAATATATATAAAAGAAATGTGTGTGTTGCTGAACCTCTGTGCTGGAAGCCAACCATCATGCCCAACTTGGCGCTAAGAGCCTCACCACTCCGCAGAACGTTCTTGCTGTTTCCTGTAGGTATGGCCACCTGGCCTTGGGAAGGGGCCATTAAAGACCCAGGTCTCTCGATGAGTGCCATAGAGTCAGCTAAGGGAGAGGAGACAATGAGGAAGCAATGTTCAAAGAGGAGCATCACACTGGGGCTCGGAGCACAGTGAATCCCTTTCAAACACAGTGATTCAGAATACACCCCCACTTCTGAATCAGTGTTCAGGTTATAGTCTTATATTTATTGCATAGAACCTGGCATAAAGAAAGTCTGGCGCAGTGTAACAAGTTTAAGGCCTCTATCTACACCTACCTACACGGTTTTGAGGTGGGAAAAAGCACCAAATCAGCTGAAATTTCAAAAACGAAGAAAACACCTATTGTTGAAGAAACTTTATATAAAGAGTGCTGGTTTCATGGTTTCATATATATTTATATATTATAATATATATAAAAGAAATGTGTGTGTATGTATATGTACATATATATATATATATTTGTAAGCAATTTGGCAGTATAGTAAATTTTCCTTAAAATTAGCACAGTCATTCTATTTCTCGAAATGATCCTCAAGAAATAATCTAAAATACAAATATAAGCTTTAGGCACAATGATGTTCTATTATGCAATTATTTTACATAGTAAAAAGTTAGAAAAATACAATGTTAAGCAATTAGGGAGCAGTTAAGTGAATTAACGGAGAAAGCAATGGCACCCCACTCCAGTACTCTTGCCTGGAAAATCCCATGGACAGAGGAGCCTGGTAGGCTGCAGTCCATGGGGTTGTGAAGAGTCGGACACGACTGAGCAACTTCACTTTCACTTTTCTCTTTCATGCATTGGAGAAGGAAATGGCAGCCCACTCCAGTGTTCTTCCCTGGAGAATCCCAGGGATGGGGGAACCTATTGGGCTGCCATCTATGGGGTCACACAGAGTCGGACACGACTGAAGCGATTTAGCAGCAGCAGTAGCAGCAAGTGAATTAAGACACTACCATGCATTATAATATTAGTCACCAAAAATATTTTTATTTGCTAAAAACGTTTATATGTAGCATTAAGCCACAAAACAAAAACAGAAAAAACTGTATATAGAATGTGACCTCAAAGATACTAAGAAGAAAAAAAAAGACAATGATTAAACAACAAAATAAATTTAGTTAACTCTGTAGTTCACAGAATTATGAGTAACATTCTAAATCTCCAACAGCACTTTACAGATTTTCCGCAATGAGCAGATGTTTATTTTGTCATTGTAAACAATAAACATTAGAAAAAAACAGAAACAAAAGAGTAAATTGGAAATCATGACTGAATTGTTTTACTTATATGGGATTCAGAATTATATTAAATTTTGTCCTATCAGTTGACCATAAACACTGCCTTTCTTTCTTCCCAAAGTCATCCCTTTTCATCCCATATTAAGTCAGCAGAATACCACTGTTAGAGGAAGTCCCAGAGCAGGCAATCTTGTTATTGTTTATCGTCAGGGAAGCTGGCTGGCCTGGGTTTGGAAGGAAGCTTCCCCGCCTCATGAGTGTCAAACACTGATTTCAGCATGGTCCCTGCTCTCTCACGCCTAGTGTGGCAAGGTGCATGGCCAGCAGGGCAGCCTAGACTGACAGCTGGTGCCTCGGGCTTTGCCAGCTTTGCTGAGTGGCTAGCCAGCTTGAAAAGGCAACAGGAAGCAGATGGCCAGCAGTCCCTTCTTTTTCTGGCTAGTGAGCCATCTGGAAAAAAGGAAATTGATCCGCCGCCTGGAGAGGAAGGCGCTGGTAATAAATATCTCTGATCCTCACATTCTACAGTGTACAATGTCCAAGGAAGAATGGAGGTATCTGCTTCAGGAGCTGATGGGAAAACAATCCCAAGCATCATAGCTCATAGGATATATGTGTGTGTGCTTAGCCACAAAACAAAAACAGAAAAAACTGTATATAGAATGTGACCTCAAAGATACTAAGAAGAAAAAAAAAGACAATGATTAAACAACAAAATAAATTTAGTTAACTCTGTAGTTCACAGAATTATGAGTAACATTCTAAATCTCCAACAGCACTTTACAGATTTTCCGCAATGAGCAGATGTTTATTTTGTCATTGTAAACAATAAACATTAGAAAAAAACAGAAACAAAAGAGTAAATTGGAAATCATGACTGAATTGTTTTACTTATATGGGATTCAGAATTATATTAAATTTTGTCCTATCAGTTGACCATAAACACTGCCTTTCTTTCTTCCCAAAGTCATCCCTTTTCATCCCATATTAAGTCAGCAGAATACCACTGTTAGAGGAAGTCCCAGAGCAGGCAATCTTGTTATTGTTTATCGTCAGGGAAGCTGGCTGGCCTGGGTTTGGAAGGAAGCTTCCCCGCCTCATGAGTGTCAAACACTGATTTCAGCATGGTCCCTGCTCTCTCACGCCTAGTGTGGCAAGGTGCATGGCCAGCAGGGCAGCCTAGACTGACAGCTGGTGCCTCGGGCTTTGCCAGCTTTGCTGAGTGGCTAGCCAGCTTGAAAAGGCAACAGGAAGCAGATGGCCAGCAGTCCCTTCTTTTTCTGGCTAGTGAGCCATCTGGAAAAAAGGAAATTGATCCGCCGCCTGGAGAGGAAGGCGCTGGTAATAAATATCTCTGATCCTCACATTTTACAGTGTACAATGTCCAAGGAAGAATGGAGGTATCTGCTTCAGGAGCTGATGGGAAAACAATCCCAAGCATCATAGCTCATAGGATATATGTGTGTGTGCTTAGTCATTCAGTCGAGTCCAATTCTTTGTGACCCTATGAATCATAGTCCACCAGGCTCCCCTGTCCATGGGGATTCTCCAGGCAAGAACACTGGAGTGGGTTGCCATTTCCTTCTCCAATGCATGAAAGTGAAAAGTGAAAGTGAAGTCTCTCAGTCATGTCCAACTCCTAGCAACCCCATGGACTGCAGCCTACCAGGCTCCTCTGTCCATGGGATTTTCCAGGCAAGAGTACTGGAGTGGGGTACCATTGCCTTTTCCGGCCTGTAGGGGTTAGCCAGCCTGTATTCATCACTAACAGAAAAACAGAGCCTAAATTTTATTATCAGCATAAACTGCAATTCACTCAAGGACCTCAAAAACTATGATTTAATTGTGCATGCATGCAGGCATTTATTTACTTATTCAACAGTTATCAAAGACTTACTATGTACTAGACATCAAGATAAAATGTTGAGTGAGCTATGATCTCTACCTGCAAAGTCTTCCTTATGGTAAGTGAAATAGAAGTAAAAAAATTTAAATACATAGACACACATATGTATAATCATACACATATATCTCACACATATGAGATACATAACAAATGTTTGATAAGCATGGGAGAGAAAACTTCTGCATGTAGAAGTTAGGGGAAAAATAAAGGCATTTTAGCTGATTTGTAAAGCTATGGGTTAGACTTTGCCTTTCTGTCAGAAATCTTGCATTTACGAGGGGTTGGGAACAAATCCAGTTTAATATCTACATTTTGCACCTTCTCAAGTAACTCTGCATGGTTATGTGACAAAGTTCTATATAATGAGATATAAGAATATGATGTGAGATGTCCAAGAAGTTACCTTACAGGGAAAGCAAGGAATATTTCTTCTTGATGACAGTTTGGACCTCAAATGTGGTCATTAGAGCTCTGAAAGCCACCTCGGGTTATGAGCATATTTAAGAAGTACAGAAGGAAGTGCTGACAGCGGAAGACAGAAAGAGAGGAATCTAGGGCCGAGACAGCTGTGGGGGGGCCACCCCATCCTCCGGCTGCCTATCTCGCAACTTATTTTATGTGAAAGAAATTCAAATTTATTTCTTGTGTGAACAACTTATAACATTTTTTTCCCCTGTCTCCTGAGTCCAAATTTAACCCTAATGATGTAGAGACTTAAAGAGCATGTTGTGGGTAAGTGGTAAATATAGATATATATGTATACACACACACACACGCACACACACATGGTATTCTGCAAGCAGCTTGATTAGATTTAGGGTGTCATTTGAAGGAATAATTTGGATGTCTCTGCATACAGAAGGGACATAATCACAACTGTTTCTTCGGAAAGTGTATGAAGTAACAGTGGATTAAAAAAGATTAAAGAAATTTGTGGCAAGAAAATTACTTAGAAAACTGTTGTTAGAGTTCAGGTGAGAGATAAAAAAGGGTAGGGGAAGGTAGAAGAATAAGGATGCAAAAAATGTGATCAGTTCAAAAGTCAGTTCTGATGTAGAATTAAGAGACATGTCCTCCTTAAAAGTGGATAAGGAGGATGGAGCTTACGATTCCATCCTGGAGAATGGTCATGGCATTAGCTGGAACAGGGATGCAGTAGGAGAAACAGATCAGGGGCAGGTCGTAGTCAAGCTCCCATCTTAACTATTTGCCTTGTGATATTGGGTAAGTCACTTAACCTCCAGGCGTTAAAGCCAAGGAGGAAACAAAATGGAAACTGTGGTGAGATAAAGATGGGAAGTGAAGCCTTGAGGGTTTCCCTGGACTTGTGAAGGTGACTAGTAAGGTGACTTGTTAAGTGTCTTTTCTGAGGGCTCACTGGGTTACAAAAGCAGAAGATGGGGTTTCATGAGAGCTGCATGAACATGAGCAAGCTAAATTTTATGTGTTAAAGAAACATCCACTTTCTACCAGGTCTTTTTGTCTCCTCCTGATTTGAAATTTAGCTTATGCGCATAGAAGAGAAGAGAACTGATTTCAGGGACTGCTAGGAATTCAGTTCTGTTGAACTGTCTTTCGAAGAAAAATGTACTATTTTTCATTTTTATTTAGAATAAACTCGATACCCTTGTCCACAGATGAATTATGACCTCCAAGAGTCAGTCCCCGTGTGTGGTCTGGCAAGAGATATACGCGTCTAGTGTTTCCCCAATGGGCTTCTGCCTTTTTTTAAATAAACCCATTCTATCATCCTTTCTATCATCCCACTCACCCTGATTCCTGCTGCTGGTTGTGTTCTGCAATCAGTTTCAACTCACAATGAAATTTTCATCAGCTGAGCCACTGCAGTTGAATGGAGATAGTTGTGTCTTCAGGAAGTGGACCAGATGACCTTCATTTCCATCTCTAGTGATAGCATGAATACAATGCAGCAGGCAGAGTGCCCAGCACTATGAAAGAACTGAACTTTTATACCTTTAAAATAATCAGTGCTCATTAGAAGCAGAATAGTGTAAATTAGTGACCCTATCACTGTAAGTTAGAATATGAATGTTTTATTCTTAGCTTTATTACTGATTTACCACAAGACCTTAACTGACATGTGCATTTTCTTTGGTCTTATTTTCTGTTGTTGAAGAGTCTGAGACTGCTTTCATTCTGAGCTTCTGATTATCGGCGCTATCAGAAATGAATGGGAGTACAGACAATCAAAAGTCATTTTCATTTGGGTTGAGAATTATTAATTTATGTTTGCAAAACTGACTTCTGGGAAGTCACAGTTCTTGAAATCAGAAAACAAAGCCACACTGTAAAAACTGATTTAAGAAAAATTGGGGAAAAATTATGTATACATATTTTGTATCTTTTAAAAAAATATTTCATCTCCCTTCCTTCCTTCCCTCACTATCCGAAGTAAATTTGTCCTTCCTCTTTCTTTCCAAACAAGCATTCTAAATCTCACCTTGTTTAGAGGCTGGGAAAAAAATGAGTTAGTTTTTAGGAAGGGAAGTTGAAATCTTCTGGACTTTAAACATTTATGTTTATAATACCTGTTGCCAAGTAAGACAGCCTGTAAAACCAACTGGATCAGATTACAAGCACCAAGGTCAGAAAAATCCAAGTACACTGATTTCAGTGGCTTCCTGCTTTGAATGCCTTCAGGTAAGGAGCCAGAATGGCTTTCGATGACTGCCTGGTTCCAGGCTTTCAACCAGTAATCCCTGAAAAGCTGGAGAAAAAAAAACATGGCCATATGGCCACATGCTGTGTGCCCTGTGACCTTCCTTGCCTTGAACCTCTCTTGATAGGGTAATCTGTCAAACTGTTAATGGTTAGCAATTAGGGAAAACTCTTCACAGTGTCCTCTGCTTATTACTAACCTCAAAGAAAGTTTTTAATTTGATGTTACTGAGGCTATCAGGTATTTTTTTCAGGAGCAGTGTACTTTATGCTGTGTCTTTACTTGCCTATCATAATTAATAAAGGTTTGTCAGCATGAATACATATTGGGGAACATCAAAAGCTTTGCCCTTTCTAACTTTAAGAAGTCTTTGCTCTAGCTTTTCCAGAATCCTGCCAAAAATGATTATGTCATCTAAATAGATAAATGCCTCTAGGTAATTTATATCCCTCAATTACCTCCTCCATTAAACACTGAAAACTGGCAGAGGACCTGGAAACACTTTTGGGCACCCTTTCAAATTGATACTGTATTCCCATTTGACACACAGGGAAGATTAAGTAGGTTTTTTTTCTTGGTCCTCCTTAGATCAAATGGGTATTTGATCTTTCTTACTCTTCAAGTTTAGGTATGACCTCCAGTGTCTCCCTAGCAGACAGTACAAGGCAGCTCAAACTCCAGGGACAGGATATTAGCTGGTCTTAGTGCACAATTACATAGAAAGCCACGGTCCATGGAATCATACTTGGTCAGGTTGCTTTCATGCCACCATGCTGGACCATACCAAAGGCTCTGGAACTTGGATGTATGCCTACTGATGCATAACACTGTGGTATGCTTACATATCCTGGAGAAGGGCATAGCAACCCACCCCAGAAAAGTCCATGGACAGAAGAGCCTGGTGAGCTACAGTCCATGGGGTCACAAAGAGTTGGACATGACTGAGCAGCTAAACACACACATGCTCACATATGTTTTTAATTTCAGACCTTGAAATCTATCTAGAATGCTTCAGAAAAGTGAGTAGATCCATTTTATTCTATTATTTGTTGTCTCTCTGAACACATTTCTCATTCTTAAAAGAAGAAAAAAATATGGGTATCTTAAAAAGTTTCCTCCTGGTCTCTTGCTCCTTTCATTAGGCACTAAGATATCTTCAACATCCAAAAATTCAACTTTAATTTGGAAAAGACTACAAACGCAACTCTAACTAAAAAAGCAAGGGTTTTATGGCGTGTATCTATTTGATCAACATGCTCATTCTCTCTCTTTCTGAGGCAGCAGCAAGAAAAATGAGAAACGGACATCTAAATATGAAGGTCTGCCCTTGCTGATGCTGCTGAACTCACAGAAAACTGGAATTCTTTCTTGTAAGTAATGACACACTCCACAAGCCCCCCAAATTGGTGCATATAATGCTAGATTACCTACTTGCTAAATGATCCCTATGTCACTGAAATTATAGTCTAAAATTAAAAATAAACAGACAAAAGCATAATTGTCTGAATGTAAAATATGCAGGCTCAAAACCTCTGCACTGTGGGATGGCATCAGTATACCCCACTAGGGCTGGATCCAGTCTTTTAGGGTCTTCATATTTCGGATCTTTCTTTAAGAGAAAGAATTACAAAATTACATATACAAGATTTCACACAAGGATGTTGGCCAGGGAGCACAAAGATGAATATTTTAAGATACACTCTTCCTATCCTTGAGCATCAAACAGGAAGTACCTCATCTTCTCTAACAATTTTGTTCCTTCAGTTATCCCTTCTTGCTTCCACAATCAACTAACCTTTCCTCTCTGCTGGATCATTCCTCTTATGCAAAGATGTGTTATTATCATCCATTCTTAAAAGTGCCACCATAAAAGTCTATTAACAATTCCCAGGACATAAATATAGAACCTGGAAGATAAAATGAAGTCTAACCTTTTTTGGTCTTAGTCTAGTTTCACTTGTTCACAAGGTACGTGTGCAGAGGCCTTGCACCCAGCAATTTAGACCAGTGTTCCTGATGCAAAATGATGCAACTGACACTTCACCTCATCAGATCATGTGCAGAGATGGTACATCTGGCGCTTGACTCTGGAGTGTTGGGAGCAGCAAAGCAGTGCCCCATCTGTAGAGCTCTGCCTCCCTCCCCTTCTTGCAGACAAGAACGCTATAAAGTAGCCATGCTCCCCATGGCCTTTCGGGAGAGCACATACTCCAGAGTGTGAGCCTACACCACTCAATTCTTTGATCAAACAATGAAGCTTTCCTTTGCCTCTGAACTGATTTGGTTATTGTTCTATTGGTTTGAATGATACCAGGCAGAAGCAGCCTTGCTGGGTAACTGTAGGAGGTTCAGTAACAAAATTTTGGTGGCCACAAAGGGACAGACCGTGGCCTTTTTGGCTACACCTATCCACTAGGCTCCCCAGCCTAGAGGGTCAGCACTAGCATTCTCCATAGGAAAGTTTTGATTTGGTAAAGAAAAGCTGCCAGCCCTGTGAACCAAGAGGCAAGACCAGGAAACGGCCCAGTTATTAAGGATCACCAGACAAATCAGAACAAAGATGTTTAATCTGAGTTCAAGAAAAAGTATTGAGGATGCCTGAATGTCAAGGTTGGTACAAGACAGTGGCTTAACCTCTTTCAGTCAGTGCTAATTTTTCTTAAGTGGGCAGGGGAGCCCTCAAAAGACCAGGAACCCCATTATTGAGGAGTCCTATGAGCTGCTGGGGCTTCCCTGGTGGCTCAGTGATAAACAATGGACCTCTTAATGCAGGAGATTTGAGTTTGATCCCTAGGTCAGGAAAATCTCCTGGAGGACGAAATGGTAACCCACTCCAGTATTCTTGCCTGGGAAATCCCATGGACAGAGGAGCCTGGTGGGCTACAGTCCATGGGGTCACAAAAGAATTGAACATGACTTAGCAACTAAACAGAGACAACATGAGCTGCTGGCAAGAACAGGAAATACCCCCTGTCCATCTCTCCTCTCCTTCTCTGCTGTGAGGTGAATCTTGGGTTATTCTTTACCAACTGAGGTGCTGCAGGCTCTCCTCCCAGTATCAGCACAAAATTCCAGTTACTTCAGCAATCTGGTGAGTATCCTGTGGGAATCCCACATTCTTTTAGCTCTCATCCAGCAGGAAGTCTGCAAACTCCTTCTTTTCTGCAGAAAGGAAGAAAGAAAAGGCCGTCACCTCAGATAACTGTGCCACTCCCTAATGGACCAAACTGTTCAGAAACTAACATGGCTAAGCTGCTCTTGCCCAAAAGCAGTCCCGTCTAAACTCCTGTGGGACATTCTGACTGAGGAGGGACTAACTACAGATTCAAAGGGGACCACCATCTATATGAGTCCACACCATTTGGATGCCTTCTATTTTGGTCTTTTGAGGACTCCATTGACAGTTCAAGTTTGGTTCAAATTTCCTGAACTGGAAATCTTATTTGGGTCAAATCTTGCGATATTTGCATGACTAATTATCAGCCAGGGTCTAAACAACACAGGAAAAGTACTCCTTTTGAAGCAGGTCCCAATGGAGAAGAAGGGCACATCCAGGTACACATTCCATTTACCACTTCTGATCTATATAACTGGAAATATCAGAGTAAAGGGCTGAGGGAAAACCCAGAGGGGTTTCCAGAACACAATCAGGGGAACTTTTCAGACTCATGACCCCACCTGGGCTGACATCAAGTACCTCCTCAAAGTACTCCCAGTGAGGGAATAAAAGACCAGACAAAGAGGACAGAAACAGGGTAAATCGTGCCATTTTCACACTAGGGAATAAGTGGTCTCAGATACCAAGCCCACTAGGTCCATTAAGACAATGGAGAAGGAGATGGAATACAGAGGCTGGCCCATTAGAAAAATACCTCCTAAAGGGAATCCAAGGAGCCATACAGAAGCCTATCGATTGATATAAGATAAAGGAAATCGATCAGGAGCCTACAGAAAACCCTCCAAGATTTGTAGAGCACCTAAGGGAATGCCTTCAAATCTATTACCACTGACCCTGAGTCATTGGAAGGGAATGCAATCCTGAGGTCATATTTTATTTCCCAAAGTGCCCTGACACTAGGCATAAGCTTCAGAAAATGGAAACAGACAAAATGCTACTACCTGTTGCCTAGTCAAAGTTGCCTACTAAAGCTTGAGAGTGTTTAATAATCAAGATATAGGGGGGAAAAACAGAGGACAAATAGGCCCAGAGGCAAGTTGTTGGCCTCCAATGTCAATTGGTGAGCAAGGCAATCTGAACTAACTGCCCTTGGAGACACTCAACTCCAGTGAGTGGCACCCAGCCCCACTGAGGGATAGCAAGCCAAAGAAATTAGGGCCTAATCAATGCACCATTTGCAAACAAGAAAAACACCAAAAAGGACAATGCCCTCACCAGTCACAAAACGGAATGCAAGTGGCAGATTCTGGCCACGACCCTCCAAGGCAGATGGTCCAAACAGATGAAGAATGATGGGACCAGAGGACGAAGCCAGCACTCCAACTGATCCCCCAAGGAGCCCTGGTTGACACTAGACACAGGGATTAGACTGTCAAATTCTTAGTTGATACCAGTGCCACTTACTCAGTTCTGACTACCAGATCAAGTAAACTCAGTTATAAGAGGTCTAAAATTATGGGGGTACAAGGGAAGGCCAAGAACAGGCATTTATAGAGCCATTAGAACATAAATTAGAGGAACACATGGTCATCCATTCCTTCCTGTATGTCCCCAAATACTCTGTATTTCTGCTAGGAAGAAATATCTTACATAAAGTGGAGGCTACTATCCACCTAATGGGAGACAGCTGGAGACTGGTGTCCCCTTAGACAAGGAAGGGCACAAGATGTTAATAGCTATGGAAAAACCTCCCTAGGCAGAGCAAGTTGATCTCTCGGAGTAAATATGTAGTAAATCAGAAACAGGTGGGATGAGCTGTAAAAGCTATCCTGTGGTAAGCTCATCTGAAGTCTGGACATACATGACCCAACAGAAAACAGTATCCTCTCCACAGGGAGGCCTTTTGGGGCATTGCTGCCATTTTACAGAGCCTAATTGACCAGACCCTATAGGATGTTGCCAATCAGCCTGAGGTACCCTTTCTCCCTGTAAAGAGGAGAATTCCCAATGAGGAATGCCAGATGGTACAGGACCTCAGGGCACTCAGTGAAGCTGTCTGGGGTATACATCCAGTTGTCCCTAATCTTACACCCTGTTGGTAACTCTACCAGCCACCAGGTCTTGGCATTGTGTGTTAGATTTAAAAGATGCCTTATTCTATATTCCATTAGCCCCAGAGTCTCAAGAAATGTTTGCATTTGAATGACAGGACCCAAACATGCAACAAAACAAAGCAAGACACTGCTGGACACTCCCCCAAGGGGTCAGAAATTTCCCCACTATCTTTGGGGGAACTTTGACTCAAAAGACCTGCATCTGGAGGAGGGAAGCAAGATGGAATGAGAATATAAATGACATTATGATTACCAGTCCAACTGCAGAAGCCTCTGACAAAAACACTGTAACCAGTCTGAAATACCTAATCCATAAAGGATATAAGCTGTTCAAGAAAAAGTCTCAAATATTATAAGCTAGGGTGACTTACCTGGAGAAGGCAATGGCACCCCACTCCAGTACTCTTGCCTGGAAAATCCCATTGATGGAGGAGCCTGGTAGGCTGCAGTCCATGGGATCGCTAAGAGTTGGACACGACTGAGTGACTTCACTTTCACTTTTCACTTTCATGCATTGGAGAAGGAAATGGCAACCCACTCCAGTGTTCTTGCCTGGAGAATCCCAGGGATGGGGAGCCTGGTGGGCTGCCGTCTATGGGGTCGCACAGAGTCAGACACGACTGAAGTGACTTAGCAGGGTGACTTATCTAGGCTTCATTCTTCTGGAAGGCCAGAGAAGCCTATCCTAGGAGGGGAAAAAAGCCACTTGCTGCCTCATCCCTTCTAAAGCCTGAGGGTGGCCAGGTTTTGCTCACCTGGATCCTTAACTATAGTCTAATAGCTAGACTTCTGTACAAAAAGCTGAAAGGAAAGGATAATGATCCTTTTGAATGGAATTTAGAATATGAAAAGTTGTCTTCAAGAAGTGCAAAGCAACTGGGTGAGAATGGATACATGCTGAAGATTAGCTGTATGGCTGAGTCCCTTTGCTATTCACCTGAAATTATCACAACATTGTTCATCGGTTCTATGTGCATGCTAAGTCGCTTCAGTCACGTCTGACTCTTTGTGACCCCATGGACTATAGTCTACCAGGCTCCTCTCTGTCCATGGGATTCTCCAGGCAAGAATATTGGAGTGAGTTGCCATGCCCTTCTCCAGGGGATCTTCTCAATCCAGATATTGAAGAACCCAGGGAACCAAACCCGTGTCTCTTATATCTCCTGCTTTGGCAGGCAGGTTCATTACCACTAGTGCCACCTAGGAAGCCCCTTATCAGCTATTCCCAATACAAAACAAAAGTTAAAAAAAAAAAAAAATTTGCAAAAGCAATTACTTCAGGCCCCTGCCCTGGCCCTCCCAGATTTAGCTAAACCCTTTGACCTTTAACATTTGGCTCAGACAGTAAAGTATCTTCCTGCAATGCAGGAGACCCAGGTTCATTGCTCAGTTGTGTCTGACTCTTTGCGACCCCATGGACTGTAGCCTACCAGGCTCCTCTGTCCATGGGATTTTTCCAGGCAAGAGTACTGGAGTGGGTTTCCATTTCCTTCTCCAGGAGATCTTCCTGACCCAGGGATTGAACCCAGGTCTCCCAAATTCTAGGCAGATGCTTTACTGTCTGAGCCACCAGGGAAGTCTAGCCACCCCAGTATTCTTGTCTGGAGAATTCCATAGACAGAGGAGCCAGGCAAGCTATAGTCTTTGGGGTTGCAAAGTGTCAGATATGACTCAGCATCTAACACTTTTCACTTTGACCTTTATGTTCATGAGAAAAAAGGAACCACCTTTGGGATACGAGCTCAAAAACCAGGAGCCCTTATTCCAGTGGTTGCTTATTTGTCTAATCAATTAGATCAAACTGCTAAGGGATGGTCCTGCCTACAGGCAATAACAACCCTGCTAAAGGAGGCTGAAAGTTACCGTTTGGTCAACCAGTCACTATATGGACTTCATACCACATTCAGGCTTTTGTAAGTTCTAAGGGAACAGAAGGCAATGGCATCCCACTCCAGTACTCTTGCCTGGAAAATCCCATGGATGGAGGAGCCTGGTAGGCTGCAGTCCATGGGGTCGCGAAGAGTCAGATACGACTGAGCAACTTTACTTTGATTTTTCACTTTCATGCATTGGAGAAGGAAATGGCAACCCACTCCAGTATTCTTGCCTAGAGAATCCCAGGAATGGGGGAGCCTGGTGGCCTGCCGTCTATGGGGTCACACAGAGTCGGACAAGACTGAAGCGACTTAGCAGCAGCAGCAGCAGCAAGGGAACAGAATGGCTGTCCCCAGGAAGTTCAATTCAAGTTCAACCTATGCTTTTACACAACACAGTGGCTACCATAAAAACCATCACACTCTAGACCCTGCCACCTTGCCACCCACAGAAACAGAGCCCCTGGAGCATGACTCTATAGCAACTGCATGAACGTGCTTAGTCGCTCAGTTGTGTCTGACTCTTTGCAATCCCATGACTGTAGCTCGCTTGGCTCCTCTGCCCATGAGGATTCTCCAGGCAAGAATATTGGAGTGTGTTGCCATGCCTTCCTCCAGGGAATCTTCCCAACTCAGGGACTGAACCCAGGTCTCCTGCATTGTGGGCAGATTCTTTACTGTCTGAGCCACCAGGGAAGCCCAAGAATAGTGGAATGGGTTGCCATGCCCTTCTCCAGGGGATCTTCCTGACCCAGGAATTGAACCAGGGTCTCCTGCATTGCAGGAGGATTCTTCACCAGCTAAGCTACCAGGGAAGCTCATAGAGACCATAGACACAATCGATTCCAGTTGCCCCAACCTATTTAAATGATCCTTTCCCAAATGTCAATTAGGAATGAATCACAGATGGGAACAGTTTTATGACAGAGGGGAAAAGGCTAGCAGGGTATTCAGTGACCTCCCAGACTCAACTCAAAGAAGCACAAAACCTATCTCCATGAACTTCTGTCCCAAAGGTAAAACTGATGGTTCTCACCTGAGCCTTAGAGCTTGGGACAGAGAGGATCTTAAATGTTTATAGAAGTTCCTGGTATGCATATGCCATCTTACATGTACATGGGATATTTGGAAGGAAAGGGGTATGCTCACTGCAGACAATAAACAAGTGAAACATGGATTAAGCACATTGAAGCTCTTGGAAGCAGTACAGCTTCCAAAAGAGGTGTCAGTGATTCCTTGTTGGTGTCACCAAAAGGGGACTGCAGAGGTAACAAAGGATAACAAGGCAGATGCAACTGCCAAAAAGGCAGCCCCAGAACCAGCTGATTGGCAACTACTCCTCATACCTCGAAGCCCAGAACCATACAATTGTCTCCCAAACTACAAAAGGGAAAATTAGACAAAGCCCCAAAACAGGGCTTCAGTAGAGATCTAGGAGGCCATGAGTGGCTAATTGATGAAAATTAGCCACTTTTCATCAACAACACTTCTTTCCCCCAACTGCAGCTTGGCAAGCCATCAGAGAGGCTTATCAAGGACTTACTATGAGAGAGAAGCCTTATATAATTAGTTGAGGTCATGGTAACTCCTGACATGAAAAGTATAATCAGTGGAATATTTGAGACATGTCCCACCTAGACAATGAACAACTCCAGCACCATATTCCCAGAGGCCCCTAGATAAGTCTCATTCAGACCAGAGGGACATATCCTAGAGAAGACTGGTAGACTGATTTCACTCAGGCCCAAAGTACCAGGCAATTGCAGGTATCTCTTTGTACTAGTAGACATTTTCTGGTCAGATAGAAGCATTCCCCACTAGTCCCAGTTTGGGGGCAAGTCCCTTTCTATCATTCCTCACTTAGTTGAAGAGACTAGGGAATTATTAAAGAAATAATCCTCAGATTTGGCCTCCCAGGATTCCTACAAAGCAATAATGGTCCAGCATTTTGTCGCTAGTGAAGAAGGGGATTACATGAGCCTTGGACATAAAATGAATCTTGCACTCAGTCCAGAGACTCCATCATTGAGGAAAGCAGATAAGTTTAATCAAACTTTGAAAAGGGCCTTGGCCAGTGGATGTCAGGAAACTCAAGAAAATTGGATTAAGTTGCTTCTGATTGCCCTGATCTGCATGTGGTTAGCTGTAGGGGGTAAATTAAAAGTTGAGTGTGTTTGAACTCATATATGGTAGATCCATTTCCAAATTGAAGAAAAGGGACACTTTAACCCCTCTGAAATAGAACAACTCAAGTTTGCCTTCCAGGTAGGAGAAACCATGATAGCACCCATGGAATGTGGTAACTGGGTGCTGCCTGTAACCCGCTGATCTAGCCCTGTGTCTCTTCCAGCCAGGAGACTGGATGAACCTAAAGACATGGAAAGCTGGTAGCCAACAAAAGCAACTAATCCTAAGTGGAAAGATGCCACTTGGTGATCCTAACCACCCATTCTGCCCTGAAGTTGCAGGGATCACTCCATAAGTATACCACACTCACGTGGAGGAGGCTATAGAGCCCAAACCTCCTAGAGACAACCTGGGATAATGGACTCCATTGTCTACTAGTGTGAACCACTCTCTGCCTTAAGGCAGCCCCACCCACAGCCAGTTGAGAAGAACACTAGATCATATCTCTCCATCCTCTGATCCAAGAACAAAGCTTTCCTTTGGCTTCTGAGAAACTCAGTCTTATTCTGTTGACTCAAATGGGCAAAAGGACCCTTGTTGAGGATCTACGTAGGAGGGTTAGTTAAAAAGGCAAAACCAAACACAACATTCTTGACCTTACAATTCCCTCCAGTTACTGTAACAATTCATTTTTCTCCCTTACAGTAAAACATTAAAGAAACTCTCTACACACATCATTTCTGCTTCTTCACCTTTCACCACCTTCTCAATCTACTTCACTCTCAATAATAGCCTAAAAATCCTTCATGCTAAGGTTACCAAAATCATCCAGCCCTCTGATATCATCTTACTTGACCACACAGAAGCACTGACACCATTGTATACCGTCTCATTCTTGAACGACTCTCCCCTTAGCTTCCCTAACATCATCTTTTAGTCTGGCTACTTTACTTCAGGCTCTTTTGCCTGCTCCTCATCTAAATGTTACAAATTCACCTTTATCGTTTTTCTCCCTACGCATTTTCTTCGGGTGATCTCATTTATTTCCATAGCTTTTAAAACCATCTATGCTGACAACTCCCAAATTTATGTACCTATTTCACACTCTGACCCCCACAGTTGTACATCCAACTACCTACTTGACGTCTCTTAGCAATTTTACATGCATTTCAATACACCAAAATAAAACTCATGACTTTTCCCAGGGCTTGGTAATTGAATGAGAAACTAAGCTTGCAAACAAAGCACCAACAAAATATGAGAAACTCCCCAATTTTTTAAGGAACAAATTAATATTTAATGTTAAAATAAAACCATACAGGTAGTCATCAGGGTTGAGGCTTAATTAGGCATCTTTCATTTATGTAATAAGTTAGTGTTGTTTTTGTTTTGCATTATGCTTAAAGAAGCAATTCATTTTTTAAAAAATATGAGACCTCTAAAGATCCTTATCTGCCCTCATCCATGCCCAGTTTTCCACTTATCAGTAAATGCATTGCCACTGTCATTCATTTGGTTTCAAAGTCAGAAAGCTGGATTTCATCCTTGATAACTTCCCTCATTTCCCATCCTCAAGCCAGAAACTAGTCCTGGATTGAAGTCCTGGATTGAACTCCCCAAATAACTCAACCCTTGTTCTCTTCTTTACCACCACCACTATTATCCACTTTAGCCATGTCACCCCAACTATTATGAGAAAATTCCTTACTGTGCGTTTCACACTATGCTTACTCCCTTCTAACACATTCTCCACTCAACAGGCAGAATGTCCTTTAAAAACACAAAATGTTACTCTCACGATGGTTTCTCATTGCTCTTCAAATATAATTTCAATTCCATGTCATAGGTTTTTGGGCCCTGCCTGCTCTGGTCACTATATATTTTGTAACCACACCTTGACATCGGATCACAATCCAGCTGTGACTTGATCCTTCCCATCAGCTGGTCTCAGTAGTCTTCAGCAACAGCCTAGCAAAGAAATCATGTAATTAGAATCTTCTCTCTGGTTTTCTATCACTTTGCCCTGTTTGTTACCACAATTTGTAATTTTGTAGTTATATGTTTGTTTGCATCCTTCTTAATTTTGTTAGTTAGACTGTTAACTGAGTGAGAAAAAAGCCTGTTTTCTTTACTCTGGCTTCTCTTATGTCTGAAAGATAGTAGAAGGATTAGAAAATTAATGGTGAATTATGGATTCCACCCTTAATGGGATGAATGGTCAGCCTAATTCAGTGACAATAGACCCAGTGCTTCTTTTACTCTCTCTCGCACTGAAAGAAACAACTCTGAAATTCTGGACACTTCACTGAGCCACGACTTACTCACTTTTGATCGTGGGATCTAATAGTCAAGCCTGTAGACTGTTTTTAGTGAATGACAATGGAATGGATGAATGTACAGTGAATCTGGTCTTTTGCTTCCCAATAAATAAAATGAGGGCAATAATATTTAAGTTCCTTCAAGCTCTAAATTTCAAGACCCCTGAAAGTCTCATCAGACAAACTAGTTGCAAGTCTGAATGCTGCTTCTGGAAGCTTCCTATCAAGTTTAGTCCTTAAAGAGCTATTGAGGGATTATCAGGCATTCAGTACAATGTCATCTTCCTGTCTTCATTCTGTTTGGAAAAACTGAGTAATATTTCATTGTCTACTTTACAAGAAAATGGAGGTGCTTGATCTCAATATGAAATTTACCAGTACTTTATATACACTGAAGACTGAAAGGTATTGATAGGTCATACTGTGATCCACATGAATACTTATTACAAAGTAAGTTTTCAAAAAGTGACAGTATATACAAATTTTCTAAACATATTGACATATACACAAAATTCACATGGTATAAGACACAGGAGATATTTCCAACATTAAAATAGGAAAATCTGGTATTTTGAATCTTCTGACCCAATTCTGTCTGAAGAAGAAACATCATAACAGCTTTAAAAAATAACTTGAAAGCACAGATTTGGCCTTCCTAAATATGTACACTTTCTGTTTTGCTACTCTGAAAATGGCATATTAAGGAGTGTAGGCAAGTTGACAAAATTCAATAAGACATTTAACAGCTTCTGATGCATTCTGACTCACGGTTTCTCAGAATTAATATTCTAGCATCCATGGAATTTTAGGCTTTAGTAAATATATTTGACACGTTAAAATTCAGCCACACACTTAAAGCAGCATGGCACTGAGACTGTTAATTTCAGTGCCTCTTTAAATAGTGGACATTATTTCAAATAGCCTAACATATTGAAAAAAATTGTTTTCTAAGGCTTCTTTTAAAAAGATTGTCACTAGTGTTTACTGTATTAGTGGGCAAAACATTAAACCATAAAAATCAGCCATTAGAAGCTAGAAAACATACAACCAAAGATGGAATAAACTTGGTAATCATTTTGACAAGGGCGAAATTGCAATAAGAGACCTTGCTTAATCCACAGCACAAAATGTGAGGAAGCATGACAAAGACATCATCCTTCAGCACTGTGCTCCACCAGACACACGTGTCTGGGGCTAAAGAAATGGAGCCCCCAGCAGCACTCTCACTACATGTGAGGATCTGTAGTCCGCTAAGCTTTGAACAAGCTGGCATCTAGTCCCTACTTGGGCACAGGCACACAATCTAAAATCTGCTCTTAGGCACAGATGCACTGGCACAAAATCTGTCCTTAGGCCCAGAAACTGGGAACGTTGGCTATAGTTACATAATACGTCATTCCAACAAAGTGATTGAGCTGCATGGGGTGGGCAAATTTGATCAAACGAAGCAGGCAGAGCCGGAAGAATTCAGGCATTGTTGGCAACAGAGCCAGAGTTTTAAGCAGGAAAAAAATACTTTGTGTGGAAAATTTCTGCAAGAATGTATGCCAAACTAGTAATAGTAGCTACCTCTTATGGAAAGAATTATTAGAAAAATTTAAAGTGTTTATTTCTATGATTTTGATTAAAAAATATATACAGGGAAATAATACAAATAATTGGAAAGTAATAAAAAATGCCATACCCACAATCCATTCATCAGCAATCATTTCCCAGATTTTTACTTTTAGATCACTGGAAGGGAAATTTGAGGTTTCTTCCTTTTGACATCTCACAATGGATACTCTATCATTTTCTTCACTAATGTTAAAGGATTCCTTTTTTCTTTTATGGAGTAAATGTCCCACAAAGTAGATTTGCCTGGCATTCATTGTGAGGCTGAATCATGCATATAAAATAAAAGACTTTTGGTTCATCTTCAATAAAACAGAATAGTCTTTAAACCAATAGTGCTAAGAGGAAAAATGATTTCATTAACTGAAATGTTTAGCCAAGATACTGGATAGTGCTTTTCACCTGCCACAGCAATTAAGACATCTCTAATAAAATACCATTGAGATAAAATACAGTCCTTTGCTCAGAGCTCATCAGAGAAGATCTAATTTATAGCATTGACTATAACATGTTAAAAAGTCTCTATTTGAAAGCTAATTCCATGATAAATTTTAATCATGTGGATAGAACTAGCTTCAAAGCTGTATTAATTATACATTTAAGCTCTACATGCAAACTAGTACATTATGGTACAGCCAGAACATGTAAAATATAGTCTGAACTGAATTAAAATATGCCAATTTCCTCTGCAGTTATTTGCTTTTGATATATTGTAGTTCTTTCAGACCATTCTTTATAAACATTAAATTACTGCTGTGCTTTCTTAGCCATTTTTCTCCCCTAGAAAGAACTCCAGGCTCTGGTTAACTTCACTGCATGATTTATACTTTCGCAGAGTACAAAACAGATATCCATCTAAGATAAATACCTTAATAAATGGGGTGAAAGTTGCTGGCAAGTTTTACTTCTTTATCCCAAAGTCTGTCCACCCCGCTCACTGTAATTCCTAGTCTCACCCGTCTATTTCTCTCTCTCTGGGTTTTCATCTCTGGCTCAAAACAGGTCAAGTCACCAAAACCCTGTAAGTACAGGCATGCATGCCTTGCTTCAAAAACAGACTAGCGGTAACCAGTCAGCAAACTTAGTCTTTGACAAGAGGCTTGTTCCATATGTAAACTGAACATTTCATTCTCTATCTAGAAAGTCTTAGTACCTAGAAAATATCAAGTGAATTGAAGAGCAAGCTTAGTGTTGTCACTATTACATGTATGTAATACCTCATACAGCAAAAATGAAAGTTTGTAGATTAAAAATTTATCATGTTTCATTTTTCCTGCTCCTTAGTTTCCTAGTTTTATTCCCTGGGGTAAATTGATCAGTTTACAGGTATACAATGCATACAAGAACATACAAGTACAAAACAACAACAACAAAAATGTACTGTATACTGTATTTCTCACTTTAATCTTTTAACATATATATATATTATATATTGGAAATTGTCCAAAATAAATACAAATAAATAGCTCCATTCTTTAAAAGGTTTCACAGAATCCCATGCCATACAGGAACATAATTTACTTAACCTGTAAAACAGGTCCTAAAACCTGTCCTAACAGATATTTACACTGCTTCCAATCTTTTTGTTACTTCAAACAACCCTATAAGGAATATCCTTGTATGTTTGTCATTTAAGGCATGACAAGCATATATGTGGATAAATTCTCAGAGTTCTACTGCAGGATCAAAGACTATATGCATTTGCAATCTTGATAAGATATTGTTAAATAGTTTTTTATAGAGTTTATAGCAAATTACATACCTAATAGTAGTGTATTAAATACCTATTTTCTCACATCCTTTTCAATATAGTATGCTATCAAAATTCTTTTATCTTTGCCAAACTAACAAAGGAAAATGGCATTTCATGTAGTTTCAATTTCTAAATTAATGTTTTTTCTTGTTATGTATTAAATGAATAACTTTTCATATTTTAAGACCCATTTACATTTCCTTTGATACCAACCATTTTATCCTTTGTCCATTTCTTGTAGGATTATTGGACTTTTTCTTATATACTTATTTATATATGCTAAGAAACATTGCCTTTGGTCTATGTCATCAGTTGCAGAGAAAATATTTTCCCTGGCTTGTCATTTGCATTTTTTAATGGATTTTAATGACAAGACAATTTTATTTTTGTTTTATATGGTCAATTTATTCTATCTTTTAACTTAATATTTCTTAGTTTTGGATTAACTCTAGGAATGTCTTCTGAACCTTGAAACATTTTACATACACATACACACATCTGTGTATATACATATTTCCATAGTATACTTATATTTTTCTATTTAAATATTTGAAATAATGGAATCTGGGGATAAGAAATGAGGTAAGAGCCCCCAGATATTTTTATTTTCCAGATTACTACCCAGTTGTTCCAATGTTGTTGCTGTTCAGTCACCCAGTAGTGTCTGACTCTTTACGACCCCATGGACTGCAGCACACCAGACCTCTCCAACCCTCACCATCTCTCAAAGTTTGCCCAAGTTCATGTCCATTGCATTGGTGATGTCATACAGCCATCTCATCCTCTGATATGCTCTTCTCCTTCTGCCCTCAATCTTTCCCAGCATCAATCTTTCCAAAGAGTCAGCTGTTCACATCAGATGACCAAAATACTGGAATTTCAGCTTCAGTATCAGTCCTTCCAACAAGTATTCAGAGTTGATTTCCCTTAATTTTGACTGGTTTGATCTCCTTGCTATTTAAGGGACTCTCAGGAACCTTCTCCAGCACCACAGTTCAAATGCATCAATGCTCTTCCTTCTTTACGGTCCAGCCCACACAACCTTATGTGACCACTGGGAAGACCATTGCCTTGAGTATACGGATCTTTGTTGGCAGTAATGTCTCTCCTTTTTAACACACTGTCTAGGTTTGTCATAGCTTTCCTGCCAAGAAGCAAATATCTTCTGATTACATGGCTGCAGTCACCATCTGCAGTGATTTTAGAGCCCAAGTAGCAGAAATCCATCACTACTTCCGCCTTTCTCCCTCTAATTGCCATGAAGTAGGTGGCTCAGACGGTAAAGTGTCTGTCTATAATGCGGGAGACCTGGGTTGGGAAGATCCCCTGGAGAAGGAAATGGCAATCCACTCCAGTACTGTTGCCTGGAAAATCCCACGGACAGAGGAGCCTGGTACGCTACAGTCTATGGGGTCACAAGGAGTTGGACATGACTGAGCTACTTCAGCGGGGCCAGATGCCATGATCTTAGTTTTTTCAATATTTAGTTTTAAGCTGGCTCTTTCACTCTCCTCTTTCATCCTCATGAAGAGGCTCTTCCGCTCCTCTTCACTTTCTGCCATTAGGGTGCTATCATCCACATATCTGAGGCTGTTCATGTTTCTGCCGTCTATACTGATTACAACTTGTAACTCACCCAGCCCAGCATTTCTTACGATGTGCTCAGTGTATAGATTAAACAAACAGTGACAGCAGACAGCTCTGTTGTAATCCTTTCTCAATCTCGAAACAATCAGTTGTTCCATACAGAGTTCTAACTGTTGCTTCTTAAATAATTCATCACTTGCCCACTGATTTGTTATGCCATTTTGCCATACAATAATATTCAACATATATTTGGGTCTACTTAACAGACTTTCTTGTCTGTTCTATTTATCTGCATGTCTGTTGCTGCTGCTGCTAAGTCGCTTCAGTCATGTCCGACTCTGTGCAGCCCCATAGACAGCAGCCCACCAGGCTCCCCCGTCCCTGGGATTCTCCAGGCAAGAGCACTGGAGTGGGCTGCCATTTCCTTCTCCAATGCATGAAAGAGAAAAGTGAAAGTGAAGCTGCTCAGTCATGTCCGACTCTTAGCGACTCCATGGACTGCAGCCCACCAGGCTCCTCCGTCCATGGATTTTCCAGGCAAGAGTACTGCATGTCTAGTCATACATTATTACGTTCAGTTCAGTTCAGTCGCTCAGTCGTGTCCGACTCTTTGTGACCCCATGAATTGCAGCACGCCAGGCTCCCTGTCCATTACCAACTCCCAGAGTTCACTCAAACTCATGTCCATAGAGTCAGTGATGCCATCCAGCCATCTCATACTCTGTCGTCCCCTTCTCCTCCTGCTCCCAATTCTTCCCAGAATCAGAGTCTTTTCCAATGAGTTAACACTTTGCATGAGGTGGCCAAAGTACTGGAGTTTCAGCGTTAGCATCATTCCTTCCAAAGAACACCCAGGGTTGATCTCCTTTAGAATGGACTGGTTGGATCTCCTTGCAGTCCAAGGGACTCTCAAGAGTCTTCTCCAACACCACAGTTTATTACTGTAACTCTATTTGCTTGGTCTTCATTGCTGAGTCCAGGCAACTCAATATTTTAAAATATGAGAGAGACTGTAACTTGTTACTCTTCTTAGACCAGAATTTTCTTGAATGTTTTTCCTATTTTTCATGTGAATCAACCTTTCCAGTTCAAAAAATCAACAAATAAGTAACACTCTACTCTAGTTATTGATATAGAATTAAGTTTATTACTTCCATTAGGAAGAGCTGACATCTTTACAATACTGAATTTTCATACTAAAGAAAATACATGTTTTCCTAATTTGTACTGATTTTGCCTATTTCTTGTTAAATTTATTTTTTTTCCTATTGTAAATGTGGTATTTTGTTTCATTATAACTTCCAATTGGTTATTGTCTATACTTATAAAAGTTGTTTGCTTTTTACTATTATACTCAGTCATCCAAAAATTCTTTTGTGTATTCATGTAAGCAAGTATAAAATTTGCAAATATTACAACTTTTTTCATATATGTGTGTATATATATACACACACCTTCCATAATCTCCTCTCTAATTGTCCTGGCCTATACCTTCAGAACCATGTTAAAAATCAGTAGTGAGGGCTTGCGTGGGCAACACACATGCTAAAGTTGGAGCAATACCAAGAGGATTAGCATGGCCTCTGTGTAAGGATGGCACAGAAATTTGTGATAAAACATTCTGTATTTTTTCTCCTTGGGCACAGGACACAAAAGCAAAAATAAAAAATGGCACTATATCAACTAAACAGTGTTGCACAGCAAAGGAAGCTATCAAGAAAACAAAAATCAGCCTACTGAATGAAAGAAAATATTTGCAATATCAGATATATGCAATGAGGTTGATATCTAAAATATATAAGAACTCATGCAACTCAATATCAAAAAAACAAACTCAATTAAAAAATGGGCAGAGGCGTTGAACAGAAATTTTTGTACAGATGGCCTACAGACACCTGAAAAAATGCTTAGCATCATGAATCATCAAGGAAATGCAAGTGAAAACTACAGTGAGTTACACATCACACCTATAAAAATGGCAATTATCAAAAAGACAAGAAGCAAGTGCTGGCGAGGATATGCCAAAGAGGGAATCCTTGTTTGTGGGATCATAAATTGGTGGAAAACAGTATGGAGTCTCCTCAAAAAATTAAAAATAGAACTGCCATATAATCCATCAACTTCACATCTGGGTATTTACCCAAAGAAAACAAAATCACTAATTTAAAAAATATATTCACCCTACTGCTCACTGTAGCATTAAGTAGACAAGACATGGAAACAATCTAAGTGTCCATCAATAGTTGAATGAATAAAGAAAATGTGGCATGCATACACATACACACACACACATATATATACACACAAAAAAGTGAAATGTTACTCTCATAAAAAAACAATGAAATTTGCCATTTGTGACAATATGAATGGATCTAAAGAATATTAAGTGAAATAAGTCAGATAGAAAAAGACAGACACTGGATGACTTGATTTAAATGTGGAAGCTAAAACACAAAAAAACAAATAAAACATAAAACAAAATAAAAACAGACTCAGAACAAACGCATGGCTGCTAGAAGGTGGAGACAAAATAAGTAAAAGAGATTAATATGCACAAACCTCCATTTATAAAATAAATAACCCATGAGGATGTAATATTCATCATGAAGAATATGGTCAATAATATCTTAATTATTTTGTATAGGAACAGATGGTTACTAAATTTGTCATGATGATCATTTCATAACATATGCAAATGTCAAATCACAATGTAGTATACCTGAAACTAAAATATTACTCTACATCAACTATATTTCAATTGTTGTTGTTTAGTCGCTCAGTCATGTCCAACTCTTCATGACCCCATGGACTACAGCACACCAGGATTCCCTGTCCTTCACCATTTCTCAGAGCTTGCTCAAACTCATGTTCACTGAGTTGGTGATTCCATCCAACCATCTCGTCCTCTGTCACTCCCTTATCCTCCTGCCTTCAATCTTTCCCAGCATCAGGGTCTTTTCCACTGAGTTGGCTCTTCACATCAGGTGGCCAAAGTACTGGAGTTTCAGCCTCACCATTTCCTTTAGGATTGACTGGTTTGATCTCCTTGCAGTCCAAGGGACTCTCAAGAGTCTTCTCCTATACCACAGTTCAAAAGCATCACTTCTTCAGTGCTCAGCTTTCTTTATGGCCCAACTCTCACATCCACACATGACTACTGGAAAAACCACAGCTTTGACTATATGGACCTATTGGTAAAGTAATGTCTCTGCTTTTTAATACACTGTCTAGGTTTGTCATAGCTTTTCTTCCAAGGAGCAAGTATCCTTGCTTGAAATAAAAAAACATGGAGCAAGTTTTTCAAGTAAAAAAGTAGTGATGCTCTGGCTTTATTCTTGACACTATGGGGATCTTCTCATTGTGTTTTCATCAACACATAATACTAACATTTAGATGGTAATTATTAGTTTAAAATGTTACCATATAGTTTCTAGTTTATTGAGTTTTTTTTTCCAACTCTTGATTGGTATGATTATGTGATTCTTTTATTTGCTTTCCTCTAGGTGAATTATATTAACAAAGTTGCTGATACTGAATTATTTTTCCATTTCTAGAATAAGCCAGTATTATGGTCCCTACCACGCTCAATCAGTGTCTGAGTGCAGTCCAGGGGAAAGAAGCACGGTTTGGTGTGAATACCATGGGGGTTTTATAGGGTTTGGAAGCTGGAGTCTGTCATCAACTATGGTCCTCACAGCATATTCTCTTGAAGGAAATTTCAGCAATACATTTCTACAACCATCATGTGAGTCAGTAGAGGACTGGAAGTCAGAAAACTTGAGCTCCAGAACTATCACTGCCAACCAGTTATCAATGTTATCTTAGGTCATATACCTGCTGAGCTTCCCTATTCCTTGCTTGATAAAGACAGACATAATAACAGCACATGCATTTAAAGTGCTTGAAAGAGATTCTAGTACATAGTGTGTAATAAGTATTAGCTGTGATTATTGTTAGTACCAAAAATCCCTTCAGGGCGGAGCCCCAGAACCTGTAAAGTAGCAAGGTGCTCAGTAGCTCAGTCCTGTCTGACTCTTTGTGACTCCATGGACTGTAGCCCACCAGGTTTCTCTGTCCATAGGATTTTCCAGGCAGGAATACTGCAGTGGGTTATCATTTCCTACTCTAGGGGATCTTCCCAATCCAGGGATCAAACCCAAGTCTCCTGCATCTCTTGCATTAGCAGGGGGAATCCTTACCACTGCACAATAGCTGCCATTTCTTGAGCACTTATTACACACCAATCAGTGTTGACAAAGACAGAGGATGAGAAGGAAAGAAAGAAAAGGAAGAAATCATGGCACTAGTTGATTTTACCACCTTGAGCAATCTATACTAAAGGAAGGGGCTCTCTAGCATTTAAAATTTGCTGGAACAAAAAGAAAGACTTATAAGGAAGAAGAAAAGTGAGCCTAAAAATTCTTTTCTGGATGTGTCAAGTTTACTGAGAAGGTAAGACAGAAAGGATTTAGGGTATCAGCAATAGCTTCCCAGGTAGCTCAGGGTAAAGAATCCACCTGCCAATGCAGGAGACGCAGGGTTCAATTCCTGGTCAGAAAGATCCCCTGGAGTAGGAAATAGCAACTCACTCCAGTATTCTTGTTTGGAAAAAGTTCATGGACAGAGGAGCCTGGTAGGCTGCACCTTAGGGTCTCCAAGAGTTGGACTGACTGAGTACACACACAATGTTCAGAAGAGAGTAGGCCCTTGCCTGGAGCTTTCACTTGGCTCTCTATCATCTGGGTCCCCCTGCTGGCAGGCAAAGTGAAGGAAAATGAACAATAGCAACAGATACAGAGCAAGAATTGAGCACATGCAAGCAGGGCTTCCAAGCTGCGTCTTCCACTTACTAAATCTGAACAAAACCCTTAACTTTCTGGTCCTCATCCCTGAAAAGGATTGCTCTGAGGAATAAAGGAGATAATAATACATAATTTATGTAGAACAGTTGACATACAATAGTTCTTTAATAAGTATGGCTATTATTATTAAAATATATCTCATATGTTTTATAATGACCTAAGTTTTACTTATAAAACTACTCTCAAATATGATGTTAATTTGGGAATTCCTTGGAAATCCAGTGGTTAGGACTTCACTCTTTCCCTGGCAGGGAGCACAGGTTCAATCCTTGATTGGGGAATGAGGATCCCACATGCCACATTGTGGGTCCAAAAATAAAAATATATGTTAATCTTTAACAAATATTGACTGCCACCAAGAATATTTTTCATGAATTTTAATCTTAGAATATTCAGGAAAACACATCAGCTACAATGATTTTCAATAATCACATTGATGTTCTAATTGCAGTTTTGACCTTGCACTGAAAAGGATTTAAAGGAACTTTCTTTTATTTTTTATTTTTTTAGTAAACTCATCTCTAATGGACAAACTACCTGAAAGGATCCTTTTAAAATAAACACTACACAAAAGCTACTCACTATCCAACTCCTAAGCTACATGTGTTCAATTCAGTTCAGTCGCTCAGTCGTGTCCAACTCTTTGCGACCCCATGAATTGCAGCATGCCAGGGCTCCCTGTCCATCACCAACTCCCAAAACTCAAACTCAAACTCATATCCATCGAGTTGGTGATGCCATCTAGCCATCTCATCCTCTGTCATCCCCTTCTCCTCCTGCCCCCAATCCCTCCCAGCATCAGAGTCTTTTCCAACGAGTCAGCTCTTCGCATGAGGTGGCCAAAGTACTGGAGTTTCAGCTTCAGCATCATTTCTTCCAAAGAAATCCCAGGCCTGATCTCCTTCAGAATGGACTGGTTGGATCTCATTGCAGTCCAAGGGACTCTTCAAGAGTCTTCTCCAACACCACAGTTCAAAAGCATCAATTCTTCTGCACTCAGCTTTCTTCACCATCCAACTCTCACATTCATACATGACTACTGGAAAAACTATAGCCTTGAACAGTTAAAAACATGAGAATCTTGGAATGTGAAGTCAGGTGGGCCTTAGGAAGCATCACTACGAACAAAGCTAGTGGAGGTGATGGAATTCCAGATGAGCTATTTCCAATCCTGAAAGATGATGTAGTGAAAGTGCTGCACTCAGTATGCCAGCAAACTTGGAAAACTCAGCAGTGGTCACAGGACTGGAAAAGGTCAGTTTTCATTCCAATCCCAAAGAAAGGCAATGCCAAAGAATGCTCAAACTACCTCACAATTGCACTCATCTCACATGCTAGTAAAGTAATGCCCAAAGTTCTCCAAGCCAAGCTTCACCAATACATGAATTGTGAACTTCCAGATATTCAAGTTGGTTTTAGAAAAGGCAGGGGAACCAGAGATCAAATTGTCAACATCTGCTGGATTATCAAAAAAGCAAGAGAGTTCCAGAAAAACATCTCTTTCTGCCTTTTGACTATGCCAAAGCCTTTGATTGTGTGGATCACAATAAACTGTGGAAAATTCTGAAAGAGATGGGAATGCCAGATCACCTGACCTGCTTCTTGAGATATCTATATGCAGGTCAGGAAGCTGCAGTTAGAACTGGATATAGAACAATAGACTGCTTTCAAATATGAAAAGGAGTACATCAAGGCTGTATATTGTCACCCTGCTTATTTAACTTCTGTGCAAAGTACATCACGAGAAACACTGGGCTGGAGGATGCACTAGCTGATATCAAGACTGCTGGGAAAAATATCAATAACCTCAGATATGCAAATGACACTGCTCTTTATGGCAGAAAGT
>SJYC01126602.1:0-27261 GCA_006408675.1 Madoqua kirkii
TCATATAGTCCAGATTCAGTTATTCTTTTCATGAAATGGAATAGCTCTCTGCTAAATGGAATTTGTCTGCCATAATTCTTACAGTGCAGACTGTGTGGATTAAATAAGACTGATTTGAAACCTCAAAGCAAAGACAGGAAAACCACTGTTTGCCTAGGACAAGCCTTGCTATACCTGGAGAAAATAGTTTGTATTTTGCTTTTCTATGTCTACCAAGTAAAGAAACTGGATGACTGCATTCAGTGTGGAGAGAGAACTGCTTGAGCTAAGGATAGAAAGTGAGCATACTGGATATACTAAGGCAACTATCAGCACATTCACATGGCTAGACAGAGTGTGGAACAGGATATGAGACAAGGAAAACAGACTGAATTAGAACATAAGGAGCAATGGGTCTTATTCAGAAAAGATGGTAAGTAGGAAATGATCAGCTCCATGTCATGCACCGGCTATAGCACGGAAACTGTACTGAAGTCATCCCTGACAAAATAGACACTCTTTTGACAGAGGAGGAGGGCACTGGAATTATAGCCAAGACAGGGAGGCCTGGAGTGCTGCGATTCATGGGGTTGCAGAGAGTCGGACACGACTGAGCAACTGAACTGATCTGAACTGAAGACATTCAACTGATAGAATTGGGAGTAATGTCTACTTGGGTATAATTCCTGAGCACAGTTCTTTAACTGTTCCAGGCTCTACGGCAGAAAGGTCATTTGCCCATCTGAAGCCTTTGCCCTCCTCCCGTTAACAGAACATCTGTCTTGTTAAGGCTGATGATGCATCCAGTCACACATGTGCAGCTGTGACTGATGGAAGCCAATAGTGCTGGTCTCATATCATTTTTTCATATACTTTCCCAAGTTCTCATGAAGCTAGCAGTGGCCATGTGACTTTTTCCCAGCAATTAAATTTAAAGCGAAATTCACAAGAAGGTTTCTAAGAAAAATTTTCTTCCTGTAATAGCTTGGGCTACCATAACAAAACCCATAGACTAGGTGGCTTAAACAACGAACATTTATTTTCCTCACAGTTTTGCTGGCCAATTTGATTTCTGGTGTGAATTTCCAGACGGTTCCTTACCTGCTGCTTTCTCCTCACTGGAAACTACCTACCTGCAGATTGCTGATTACATAAGATTGTAGATTGCTGACTACAAAAGACGATACCTGGCTAAAGCCACTCTGTGTTCTGATACTTTTAAGTGAAAACACTCTTAAATGATATAGGTGCCTAAATCTTGTCTCCAGGTTTGAAGGCAAGAATCACGTGCTTGTCCTCATTCAATCTTGGACTTCAACTAACTCATTAACTAACTCCTATTTCCTGCTTCCCATGTACATTTCTCTAAACTTAGCTTTAGAGATTTACCTTTAGAGATTTACCTTTAGAGATGCATGGAAAATTCCATTCTAGTGAGCCCTGAGGCCATCCTAAGGCAGAAATTGGCACCTTGCTAGAAGGAGCATGGGACCTTATTCAGCTCTGATAACATCAATTCCTTTGTTCCCTAAAGATCGTTTAAGAGTGTATCTTTTATCTTTTATAGGATTTAATATCCCTAAAAGGCAAGGACTAACATCTGACTCAACCTCTTGATCTCCCATAGTGTCTGGTTCTTCTTAGATCCAAGGTAAATATTAGTTGAATGACACTGATCTTCCTATGACTTTAGACTTCCAGTGTCTTGCTGCAACTTCCTTGAGATTTGGCTTTTTCCTGGGATGAAGTCATCTAACAGACATCTGTTAAATTAATAAACCTGTTAAACTGGGAGAAAAGGTTAAGAAAATACAAAGTATTTTTGTAGCAAATATATTTAGAAAAATGTTACCAATCAACTGACTACACAAACTCCCTCCGGAAGAGAACTGGATAGGGGGCAACAAGAGGGCAGACCCAGCTGGGTGAGGGCTCTGCTGAAAAGACATTTTGGAACAGCTGTGTATCCTTTTCTTCGACTGCTGCAGGAAACTATCACAGACTGGGTGTCTTAAAATCATAGATTTTTTTTTTTTTTACAGTTCAGGAAGGCAGAAGTCTGAAATCAGCATCTCAGCTGGGCTCATTCCTTCTGGAAGCACTTGGGAGAACAGCGCCATGACTCTCCTCTAGCTTCCAGTGGCTGCCTGCAATCTCGGTTTCTTGGCTTCTGTGCGGTGCTCCAGTTGCTCCCTCTGTCTCCACATGACCTCTCCTGAGTGTCTCCGCCCCTTCTCTTCTCTTCTAAGGACACTAAATGTAGTTAGTTAGTTAGTTCAGTAGCTCAGTCATGTCTGACTCTTTGCGACCCCATGAATCGAAGCATGCCAAGCCTCCCTGTCCATCACCAACTCCTGGATTCACTCAAACTCACATCCATCGAGCCAGTGATGCCATCCAGCCATCTCATCCTCTGTCTCTTCCCCTTCTCCTCCTGCCCCCAATCCCTCCCAGCATCAGAGTCTTTTCCAGTGAGTCAACTCTTTGCATGACGTGGCCAAAGTACTGGAGTTTCAGCTTTAGCATCATTCCTTCCAAGGAACACCCAGGGCTGATCTCCTTCAGAATGGACTGGTTGGATCTCCTTGCAGTCCAAGGGACTCTCAAGAGTCTTCTCCACACCACAGTTCAAAAGCATCAGGCCCACTCAAATCCAGGATGATCTTATCTCGAGTTCCTCAACCAAGTTACATCTCCAAAAAACTTTTTTTTTCCCCAAATAAGGTCATATTGACAGCTCCCAAGTGGCCATATCTTTCAGAGGTACATGATTCAATCCACCACAACTTCTTTTGTTGCCTTCCCTCCCCACAAGAAAGAATTAATAAGACTGGCTGGGAAGCAAGGGCTTTTCTTCAAAAATCATTTTTAAACAGATTTAGAGAATGAACTTATAGCTGTAGGGGGAAAGGACACTTAGGGATGGACATGTACACCCTCCTATATTTAAAATAGATAACCAACAAGGGCCTACTGTACAGCACATGGAACTCTGCTCAATCTTATGTGGTAACCTGGATGGGAGGGGAGTTTGGGGGTGGGCAGAATGGATACGAATACATATATGTGTATAGCTGAGTCCCTTTGCTGTTCACCTGAAACTGTGTCAACATTGCTAATTTATTATACCTCAATACAAAATAAAAAGTTTAAATTTCTTTTTTTTTAATTATGTTTTAAGGCTCTTAAGGTAAAAACTAGAAGGCTCCTAGGATGTGACAAAGAAATAGAACCATTTCGGAAAAGGATGCCCTAGCCCCTCTCAGGTTCATTTCTGCAGAAACTCAACCAGGCAAGATTCTTTATTCCATAAAATAACTTCTCTATCCAAATTTATTTCGCCTCCACAGCTAAGTCCCACAGACATAAATGGACTATAGGAAAATCATCCTCTGCCCAAACGCAAACTGTCTGATGTCACTCTTTCATCTTTTAACAGAAGGAATTTTTTACACTAAAGTTCTCAAACCTGAATCTGGGGGCAATTGCTTAAACCTAAGTCTGTGGGTTGATAGTCTTGGATCTGTGTTACTATCATCCTGTGACAACACTTCTGTATTATCACTGGACACAGTTTTCTAGGTACGGTATAGCTTTATTTAATAGGTCACCTCTGATGTGTGACTTTTTTTTTTCCTTATTAAAATTAAATTTCGTTACTTAAAAGGTATGAATTTACAGAGTGCTTTATTTTATTTTATTTTTTTTGGTTGGAATAAATTTATTTCATCTGTCTGTAAACAAGGTGTTTAATAGTTATGGCATTTTTTAAAATGCATATTAAATCAGATGAGTTAGACTGTATCCCAGATGTAACAAAGTGCAGGGAAAGAAATGGACAAATCAGCAACAAGATTTGTTTTTAAATCTGTACATTATCCACAAGGCCCAAACAATAGAAGCAAATACTAGAATGTCCCTAAAGTAGTGCCATTCGAAAGAAACCTTTAATAGGTCAGTTAAAATCCATCTCACAATAGCAACAGTTCATTTTAACAATAGTATGGCACAGAATACATATGAAAAAAATTCATCACAAGACAGCCAAGTCCACAATAATGCAACTTTATATAAAAACTCAAGCTGCAAATAAAAGTTGGTCCTATGAAGAACAAACTGGACACACTCCAGATGGTTATGTTGGGATACCTAATGTCCATAATGGCAGCCTTTTACAATTTTACTAAAGAGTAGAGCTGGTGTGCAAAGAAAAAGACAGGAACAAAAGTCTGAGCTATTGCAATGATGGAATGTCCCTTGGGATGCAATCAGTATGGTTACTATAAGGTCACGGGAGGAAGTGCATTTTGCTCTTGTTTTGCAGTTGCACTTGTTGTATGTCCTGTGGACACTGTGATAAAAGGTTTGTCTCTACTCAAGTGCAACAACAATAGTAAAAGCAAACTACTGCAGCTCTCAATAGCTCATCAACAAAAGTGATATCAATTGGTTAAATAAACTAGGCACTGCATAAAAGATGATGGAAGCAAACCAAATACCTATGTGCAAAGGGAGGGGGTGGGAAAAGAGGAGTGAGGGAAAGATGCATGCACTTTTTCCGCCCAACCATGCGCTATGAAAGGAAAACTAGATGAGCTAAGTAAATGCTCAAAGTGCTGAAAGACATTGATCAAATTAGAGATTGTACAACCGGCACCTTGCTTAATATTAACTTATTTTAGTAATCAATATCCCATTAATTGCTAAGACAAAGTGTTGCCCAACTTGGCATGCCCCCTCCCCCCGAATTTCAAGGTATCATGCAAATCATTATTGTGCTGCAATTCTGTTGCCAGATAAGGTTGGTTACATACAGTGGTTAACATACAAATGATCCACTGGGCAAACAGGAATTGTGACATTAGAAAATAGGCAAAGAAAAATGAGCTACCATCTATAATCTGGTAGCTCTGTGACCATAATTGGGGTGATGATGAAGACAGTTGCTAGGAAGATGGGGAGAGGCTGCTTACACATCAGACCTCCTCAGGTATAAAGCGAGTTCATATGCTTTCTTGTTAAGTGTGCCTCCGTGGACACCTTCCTTTCCCATGACTATAACCAATGCTGGAGTACACAAGAAAACAAAACAAAAGTGAACAGAATTATTTAAGGGGGGAGCAGAAAGAAAGACACCTTTCCCCACTGACAGAGGGATACAAAGGAGACACAGGTTCATACCCCATCACCCTGCATTGCTAATAAAATTTCCAGAATTAAGACTCAAGCTTACAGCTAGGAAAGTTTAAGAGCAATTTTCCCCGAATACTTAACAGTCTGCCTAGCAGCTAGAACCCAGAGTCTCTCAAGTATTTTGCCATTGAGTATGCCTTCTTATTCAATCCGCCTCCATGGACCCCTTCTTTTCCCATTACAAAGACCAAGACTCTACCAGCTCTGCCGATGGCAACGTTGTATGTTGGCTCCCCACCTTGACTCTTTGTCCGGATGTCCATTGTGCAGTCACCATCCACGTATAGGCTATCTCTGATCACTGAGCACTTCTTTGCGCCAAGAGTCAAACCATTGGTAAAGAAACCTTCCCGGTCTTTTCCTACAATCACATCTATTTCTACTGGCGTAATGCTCTGGAAGACGCCCCCCGGCCGTGGCTGCCCAGACGTATTTGGCGTCGCAATAGCCGACAATGGCGGCCTCCTGGCAGCAGCCATGGCACATCAGGTTATCCACGTAGCTCTGCCAACCGGCCATCTTCGAGCCCTTCGCACTGCAGCGGGACGGCAAGGAGCAGCAGGCGCAGCGGCGGCGGCGGCTACAGAGTGCTTTAGAGAAAGAATGCTTTTCCTCAAAAGGCTTTTCATAGAAGAGAATACATTTTCCTACAACAAGCCTGACTATAACCCACAATACATACTTATTAGGAAGAAGATTATATTAAGAATCTGATCTCTGGGGAATTCCCTGGCAGTCCAGTGGTTAGGACTGGGTGCTTTTATGCCAGCACTAGGTTCAGTCCCTGGTCAGGAAGCTAAGATCCCACAAGCCACGCTGGGCTGCGAAAAAAAAACAAAAGAATGCACTCACTGACTGGTCTCTGAGTTTACCACCACGACACAGCTGCAAATAGCCCTGAAAGCTGTAATATTTACCAGCTGCATTTTCTTACGGCCCAGGTAACCTGTTCTTCCAGATCTGCATCATCACCCTCTGAGACTATGTCAACTGACAGACACTTATTTTTATAAAGATTAATTAAATACAAAACTCTCAAACTTTTCACCAATTCTTTTTAAAGCTTTCCCACATTGAAGCAAGGGTTTTTTGCATCAATACTGAGAAACCACTGTTGAGGACTAAATTGTTTATTTTACTGACTTTGTTTAACCTCTCATCTACCTGATTTTTTTTTAATGTACATTCTGATTCGAAATACTTCTATACGGTTTATTATGAAAATAAGTAGTCATTTGTTCCCTCCATTATCTTCCATAGAGGCACTCATTCCCAACTATTTTGACTTTTTCTTTTAGCATTTCTTCTTATCTCTAAATAATATATTTATAATGCCATTTAATAATATTTTCAGTTTCAGCCATTTTTAAATGTTTCTCCTATGTAGAACGTAAGAATTTATTTCCCTTTCATTCTTATCCCTTCCCAAGCACAGACTTTTCCCTTTCTTTAATCCTTCCAAGAGAGTTAACCAAATTTTAATTAAATAAGCAGTATTTGTATTATTATGACTGAGTAAACAACATCTATAGCTGAGCGATGAAGCTCTTTTTAAAATAATATTTAATTTTATCGATATTTAATAACTATCTCTTTTTAATTAATGTAGATTTCTGTGTGCAGGTTTCCCTGGTATCTCAGACAGTAAAGAATCTGCCTGCAATGCAGGAAACAAGGGTTCAGTTTCTGGGTTGGGAAGATCCCCTGGAGAAGGAAATGGCTACCCTCCTCAGTATTCTTGCCCGGAGAATTCCAAGGACAGAGGAGCCTGGCGGCCTGCAGTCCACGGAGTCACAAGAGTGGGGTGCCACTGAGTGACTGACATTTTCACTTTCACTCTCTGTGTACCTATCAGACTCATTTTCCTTGGTACAGGTACACGCTGTCAGATGAATCTCCTTGCAGCGCTCTGCCCTCCTCATCCACTCTGGACTGCTCACCTCTGGGCCCGCTGCCTAGCCATCATCATAGCATCTCCCTTATCTGTCTTCCAAGAGACTTCCTTTTGTTCTCACTTGTGTTGGCTCTCCTGGATCTCATGTTTTTCTCTTCCTTAGCTCAGTTTCTCCTTTAGGAATGAAACATTTCCCCATAGCTTCCTAAGAAATGGTACACTGTAAGTTAATTTTGTAGAAACACTGATTTCTGGAAATGAACACTTTATTTGCTCACTAGATAAATCTGGACACATCTCTCAAGACAGGTCAATTTTCATCTTCTTTAGAAAAAATTGTCTGACTGACTCCAGTAAAATGAAGCTCTCCTACCTATGCATTTCCATAACACTTCATCTATAAATTTATTCACTTATCTATCCATTCACTTCTTCACTCACACATCCCGCAAATACTGATTGAGTGCTCTCATGAGCCAGGTTCTGGGATAGGTACAAAGATGAACAGAACATCTTCATTTCATTCATTCATTCATTCATTCATTTCAAACATTCATTAGAAGAACTTAAATCAAGTTTGTTCACACAAGAGAGGCCAAGAAAAGAAACTGAGAAAGAAGAGTGAGAAAAGAGGCCAATTAATCAAGGATGATGTTACAAAGAAAGGGAGGTGGAGGTAAGAATACACTGTCACTTTAGTTTGACCTCCACACAAAGACAAATCCATACACACTCACGCTCACACTCATAGGATGCTCATGTGTGGTACAAACTCTGAAGTTAGAATGCTAGCTTTTTTTATGTTAAGTATTAAACCAAATAGGAACTTCCCTGGTGGCTTGGTGGTAAAGAACCTGCCTGACAATGCAGGAGACACAGGTTCAATCCCTGGGTCCGAAAGATCCCTCAGAGAAGGAAATGGCAACTCACTCCAGTATTCCTGCCTGGGAAATCCCATGGACAGAGGAGACTGGCAAGCTATAGTCCATGGGGTCGCAAAAGGATTGGACATGACTAAACAACAACAAAAAGCTAAATACAATGAAAAAATATATATTAGCTATTTCTATTTTTATCTACTTCTATTTTTAGAGAAGTTTATAAATTTTGCATATTCAGTAAAAAATTAAACTGTGAGTTCGTTACTTTCAATCATAGCTGAAGAAAATAACAAAATAGCAAAAACCAGGCTAATCTCACCTGCAGTGTGGGTCCTTCACTGACTTTGTGGAAAACCTGCTTATTATATCTGTGCTCTTTGCCTGCCTGTATGAGTTTGTTTCAAGATTCCGTTTCAGGCTCCAGTCCCATTCATTGGTTCACTGCAATTTATCCCCTTCCAAAGCACTTCACTTTTTCACAATAAACAAAAAGATCAATTAAGAAATGCTAATTAACAGTCACAAACAAGTTAATGTTTGCAAATGTGGGAAAGGAATAGTTTGAACAAAACACAGGATGTAGAATATATCAGACTGATATTTAAACACAAAGAAACTCAAAGAATGGAATTTTACAATGTTGCCATAAACCATAAAACTACCACAACAACATGAGCTAAGAGATGAGGATCTGAGCTCCAGTCAAACCAGTATCCTAACAGATTTGTTTTCCAAATGGTAAATGCCTCACATTAGCATAACAAGCAAATTAAAATAAGTTTAGTTTCCTTATTTGCAAAAGGTCGTTTTAAATATTTATTATTTCTAGACTACTGTGAAGTCTTTAAACACCCTTTAAAGAAGAGTACAAAAGTGGTTGAGTTCTTCTATACCAATGATGAAAATGACAAAGCCAGTTAGAGTATCAGAATATCAATGATGAAACAGTAAATGAATGTAAAAATAATCTCACTCTAATCTCTTAAATTACATGGAGGAAAATTGAGTGTCAACAGATTGTGGAGGGCCTGAGATGTTGCCCTGCTTAGTCTGCTCACAGCTTCATAGATGTGGCAGAAGACAGGAGACCCAAGCCAGAGACAAAGGACATTAATGCCCAGGGCACAGCAGGCAATGAGAACTTCATGTTCAAGTCAATTCCCATTGCTCCCCAAATTCCATGGGGGTATGAAGGTATGAACCCAGGTGGATGCTGGACATGCAGAGTATCTCTGTCACAGCTGAGGAATTTTGAGTTTAGGAAACCCTCAATCAAACCTGCCTAATGTTTTCCAGGAAGGAAAACCTATCTTTATCACTATGATCTAGAAACAAATCTGTCATCTGCCTGGAGGGAGACATTGTCTTTACAAACATCTGTACAAACATAACAAAGAAGTTAATGCCTCTTGCTCAGAAGATGTGCAAAAATGTGAAAGACACATAGACAATTGTATCCCAATACTGAGATATAGTGGGAAGAAAGAGATTATTTAAAATCACCCACTAAAGTGCTGAGTTGTTAATTAGTACAATCAAATATGGTAGAAATATATTATTTAATATTCCATAGTCAAGTGGACACATCCTAAGGTGGCACCTCAGGAGTTAATCTCCTCTCTTTGCTGTGACTTGGTTTTAACCAAATGAATATGTCAAAGCTTATAGGATGTCACTCATAATTCGGTTACTCTTTCTATCTATATTTTAGGAAACCCAGGGCATAGATATAGATTAGATAGACGAATATAACACCTAAAATCATTTATACATAACAACAGATTATATGTCTGAGGCCTGCTGGTCTGGAAAAAAAAACAGTCTGCCACACTGTAACTGTTTGTAAAAAGGTTTATGTAGAAGGAAATTATGAATGTCCTCTAGGGACAAAAGGTAGCCTCCAGCCAATATCCAATAAAAAGCTGGGGTCCTCAGTCCCATAGCCAAAGGACTGGAATTCTGCCAATAGCCTAAATGAGGCTGGAAGCACATTCCACCTCTCAAAGCTCTAAGCAAAGGACCCAGTAGAGCTGGGCCCATAGTTTCTCTTGACCCAGAGAAACTGTAAGGTAGTACATATGTGCTATCTTAAGCTGCTACATTTTTGGTGATTTGTTATGTAGCAACAGATTAATATAACAGCTTAGCACAGCCCAGAATTTCATCTATTGAACACCTCTTCTTATTTATCTTAATGAGATAGAAATCAAGTCTTCCTGAAATTTATCTTGTAACCTTTTTGGTCAATTCCTGGAAGGCTTAAACTGACCCTACATAGTCATTTCTTCCAAAAAATATGGCTGATTGGTGGTTTATTTATTTCACTGTACAGTCATTCCACCCAGAACAAAAACAAGATGAATAAACATCAACTGATTCCCCATTTCCTTTGGTAAAACCTTATTAATTATTCAAATCCACAAAAATTTTCTCTTTATACAACCTACTTCTGTATATTACTATAAAATTTAGCAATGTACAAAAGTAGATTCAATACAGGAGTTTTGTTCAATTTTTATTGAACCTACTTTTGCATATTACTATAAAATTCAGCAGCTTCCCAGTGTGGCACTAGTGGTAAAGAACCCACTTGCCGATGCAGGAGATGTCAGCGATGTGGGTTTGATCCCTGAGTCAGGAAGATCCCCTGGAGGAGGGCAGGACAACCCAAACGAATACAGGCAGTATTCCTGCCTGGAGAATCCCACGGGCAGAGGAGCCTGGTGGGCTACAGTCCACGGGGTTACAAAGAATCAGACACAACTAAGCAGCTGAGCACATAAAATTCAGCATTTACTTCTTCTTAACAATTGCATTATTTCTCCAGCATAACTGTAGATCTTCTATTTGTCTTCAGATATTTATATTTCCCACAGTATTATAACAGTGTCAGGCAAAAAGGACATGCTCATTAAGTTCTGTTGATTGATAAACATATCCTGATTTTTCAGAAGTTCTTGCTAACAACTGATCTGCCTGGATACTGCAGAATTTACTCAGTATGAAACTGCTCCCTTACCTCCCCCATTCTGAGCTGTTTTGACTCATCCTCAAAGTCTGGGACTGAAATAACCTTTGGAAAACAATGAGGTCTTATGCCAAAATCACTTTCTGGGTTAGTTCTATTTCCAGTCACTATGTGGCATGATGTATCCCCATGGAGGAGGGCACTTCCATCTACATACTTAGGAACAGTCTTTATACATAAATCAAGCTAGTATTTTAACATATGTACCCTAAATATAAGATTGGAATGGATAATTTTGGATAAATCATAAAAGTAGAGAAGAAAGAAATTTCAAAGGTACTTCTAAAGATACAGACTCTGCTATAAATAAATGAATAAACATGTGTCTATAACTTTTGGATGCTGATAAATCTAAGTTATAATTCATTATCCATAATTTTAGGCCAGTTTCTTCTCATCCCTAATATTTTCTGTAATGGCAAGCAGTCAGCATTCTTGGGATGATGTATTATAAGACTTTTGCAACATAAATCTTTACATTTCACATCAAACTGGAATATATATGCCAAGATAAAATAACAAATAGTGTCAGGTTTAGCTTTATGCCTAAGAAAGAATTAATTAGGACAAAAAGATTGATAGCAATTGCTGTAATTCTTATATGCTTGTTCATTTTCTACATTGACTGAAAGTGAAAATGAAAGTCACTCAGTCGTGTCTGACTCTGCGACCCCATAGTCCATGGAATTCTCCAGGCCAGAATACTGGACTGGGTAGTCTTTCCAGGGGATCTTCCCAACCTAGGGATTGAACCCAGGTCTCCTGCATTGCAGCTGGATTCTTTACCAGCTGAGTCACAAGGGAAGGTGGGGACAAAAGGCATATATTTGCAAAAATCCATTTACTAAAAACAGCAGCACAACTTTCTTAACTTAGAAATAAGGTGCCATAGGAATATTTTCTGACCCACTCATTTTTGAGAAGTCTCTCTTCCCTCTTTCTTACACACACAGACACACATACACACAATTTGAAACTTCAGTTTATCCTTTATTTGCATAAACCTATTTTAGAAAAATTTTAATTGCCACTCTGGCCTTCAACATATAGCTACTTACTGCTTCCCTTTGTAAATAACTTTGCTAAAACAATTATTATATGAGAATCCCTCCTGATCCAGTGGTTAGGACACAGCGCTTTCACTACCAAGGGCACAGGTTCAATCCCAGGTCAGGGAACTAAGATCTTGCAAGCCATGAGGAGCAGCCCAAACAAAACAAAACAAAAACAGAAAACTAATGGACAAACAAAAGACTGCCATAATTCCAAATCCCAAAATGTAAGTATAGAGATAGTGATAATGTTAAATAGGCTTTTTCCTGTTACATTGCTATAAATAAATGAATAAACATGTGTCTATAACTTTTGGATGCTGATAAATCTAAGTTATAATTTCATTATCCATAATTTTAGGCCAGTTTCTTCTCATCCCTAATATTTTCTGTAATGGCAAGCAGTCAGCATTCTTGGGATGATGTATTATAAGACTTTTGCAACATAAATCTTTACATTTCACATCAAACTGGAATATATATGCCAAGATAAAATAACAAATAGTGTCAGGTTTAGCTTTATGCCTAAGAAAGAATTAATTAGGACAAAAAGATTGATAGCAATTGCTGTAATTCTTATATGCTTGTTCATTTTCTACATTGACTGAAAGTGAAAATGAAAGTCACTCAGTCGTGTCTGACTCTGCGACCCCATAGTCCATGGAATTCTCCAGGCCAGAATACTGGACTGGGTAGTCTTTCCAGGGGATCTTCCCAACCTAGGGATTGAACCCAGGTCTCCTGCATTGCAGCTGGATTCTTTACCAGCTGAGTCACAAGGGAAGGTGGGGACAAAAGGCATATATTTGCAAAAATCCATTTACTAAAAACAGCAGCACAACTTTCTTAACTTAGAAATAAGGTGCCATAGGAATATTTTCTGACCCACTCATTTTTGAGAAGTCTCTCTTCCCTCTTTCTTACACACACAGACACACATACACACAATTTGAAACTTCAGTTTATCCTTTATTTGCATAAACCTATTTTAGAAAAATTTTAATTGCCACTCTGGCCTTCAACATATAGCTACTTACTGCTTCCCTTTGTAAATAACTTTGCTAAAACAATTATTATATGAGAATCCCTCCTGATCCAGTGGTTAGGACACAGCGCTTTCACTACCAAGGGCACAGGTTCAATCCCAGGTCAGGGAACTAAGATCTTGCAAGCCATGAGGAGCAGCCCAAACAAAACAAAACAAAAACAGAAAACTAATGGACAAACAAAAGACTGCCATAATTCCAAATCCCAAAATGTAAGTATAGAGATAGTGATAATGTTAAATAGGCTTTTTCCTGTTACATTTTTTTGAATGAATCACCATTGTTTTCCATGAAATTACTTGAATTTCACTTTCTTATTGGCTTTTAGTTTTAGTTGATCCTGACTTGTTTTGGCTATTTTTCAGTCTATACCATAAGCAAAGAATTTGAACAAAGGATCTGAAAATAGTATCAAAACAAATGAATTTTCTTATGTAGAATACATGGCTGCTGCTGCTAAGTCGCTTCAGTCGTGTCTGACTCTGTGCGACCCCATAGACAGCTGCCCACCAGGCTCCCCCATCCCTGGGATTCTCCAGGCAAGAACACTGGAGTGGGTTGTCATTTCCTTCTCCAAGTACGTAGTGCCTTTCTCATATTTTGTGCTCAGTATATTCTTGGAGAATAAACAATAGCAAAAAAAAACTAGGAGAATTCATCATAAGCAGAACTGTTATACAGTAAGTGCTGATGAAACTTTTTGAGACAAAAAGACAATGACACCAGACAGAAACTTAGTTCTGAAGGAAGAAAAATGAAGAGTACCAGAAATGCTTTTTTTTAAAAGATGATGGAGAGTTTAATATAAATATTATAATACTGTATTTGAGAGATTACAACATAAATAGCTTTAAAATATGTGACAATAACACTACAAAGAATAAGTGAAGTAAGTAGTACGATAGGATTATATGATTCTGACATTAGACATAACTTAAGTTATGTATTAATTCAAGGCAGACTGGGACAAGGTATGGATGCATAATGTAAACCCTAATTAACTACTAAAGTATAAATAAGTATTTAAAAAGCCAATAGTGAAAAGATGGCACTATACGAATTTCTGGGCTTCCAAAGTGGCACAGTTGCTAAAGAATCCTCCTGCCAAAGCAGGAGACGCAGGAGATGCAGGTTCAATCCTTGGGTCAAGAAGATCCCCTGGAGTAAGAAATAGCAACCCACTTCAGTATTCTTCCCTGGGAAATCCCATGGACAGAGGAGCCAGGCATGCTACAGTTCATGGAGTCACAAAGAGTCAAGGACAGAAACAGTATGTAAGCCAAGAACTTCCAGGTGTACAAGCTGGATTTAGAAAAGGCAGAGGAACCAAAGATCCAATTGACAACATGCACTGGATCATAGGGAAAGTAAAGGAATTCCAGGAAAACATCTACTTCTGCTTCACTGATTACGCTAAAGCCTTTGACTATATAGATCACAACAAACTGTGGAAAATTCTTAAAGAGATGGAAGTACCAGATCATCTTACCTGTCTCCTGAGAAACCTGTATGCAAGTCAAGAAGCAACAGTTAGAACTGGACATGGAACAATGGACTGGTTTCAAAACGGGAAAGGAGTATGGCAGGCTGTATATTGTCACCCTGCTTTGTTGTTGTTGTTGTTCAGTTGCTTAGTCAAGTCTGACTCTGCAATTTCATGGACTGCAGCATGCCAGGCTTCCCTGTCCTTCACTATCTCCCAGAGTTTGCTCCACTAAATTGGTGATGCCATCCAACCATCTCATCTTCTTTCTCCCCTTTTCCTCCTGCCATCAATCTTTCCTAGAATCAGGTTCTTCTCCAATGAGTCAGCTCTTTGCATCAAATGGCCAAAGTATTGAAGCTTCAGCTTCAGCATCAGTCTTTTCAATGAATAATATTCAGGGTTGATTTCCTTAAGGATTGACTGGTTTGATCTCCATGCTGTCCAGGAAACTCTCAAGAGTCCTTTCCTTAGCTTTATATGCAGAGTACGCCATGTGAAATGCTGGACTGGATAAACGACAAACTGGAAACAAGACTGCCAGAAGAAATATTAACAACCTTGGATATGCGAACAATACCGATGTTATGGCAAGAAGCAAAGAGGAACTAAAAAGCCTCTTAATGAGAATGAAAGAAGAGACTGAAAAAGCTGGCTTGAAATTCAGCATCAAAAAAGCAAAGATCATGGCATCTGGTCCCATCACTTCATGGCAAATAGAAGAGGGGAAAGTGCAAACAGTGAAAGATTTTATTTTGATTGGGCTCCAGAATCACTGCAGATGGTGTCTGCAGCCATGAAATTAAAAGGTGCTTGCTCCTTGGAAAGAAAGCTATGACCAACCTGCTGCTGCTGGTAAGTCGCTTCAGTCGTGTCCGACTCTGTGCGACCCCATAGATGGCAGCCCACCAGGCTCCACTGTCCCTGGGATTCTCCAGGCAAGAACCTAGACAGCATATTAAAAAGCTGAGACATCACTTGCCAACAAAAGTCCATATGGTCAAGCTATGGATGTTAGATGGAGGAGGAAATGGCAACCCACTCCAGTATTCTTGCCTAGAGAGTCTTGTGGACAGAGGAGCCTGGTGGGCTGCCATCTATGGGGTCGCACAGAGTTGGACATGACTGAAGCGACTTAGCAGCAGCAACAGCATGGATGTTAGAGTTGGGCCATAAAGAAGACTGAGTGCCGAAGATTTGATGCTTTTGAATTGTGGTTCTGGAGAAGACTCCTGAGAGTCCCTTGGACAGCAAGGGGATCAAACCAGTCAATCCTGAAGGAAATCAATCCTGAATATTCAATGGAAGGACTGATGCTGAAACTGAAGCTCCAATACTTTGGCCATCTGATGGCAAGAGCCAAAGTCCTTTTCTCATTGGAAAAATGAGAAATTGGAATCTTTCTCCTGATGCTAGGAAAGACTGAGGGCAGGAGGAGAAGGAGGAGACAGAGGATGAGATGGTTAGATGGCATCACTGATTTAATGGACATGAGTTTGAGAAAATTCCTGGAGACAGTGCCTGGCACGCTGCAGTTATGGGGTCACAAAGAGTCAGACAGGACTTAGTGACTAAACAACAACACCACATAGGAATTCCTAGCACTTGTACCTTCCCCCAAACAATACTGAACAACTATATGGTAAGATATATACTAATATTACACACTGTTCCTGAATAACAGAGAAAGATTGAATGTGTCCCAAGTCATTTTATAAGACCAGCATAGTGCTCTCACAAACATACATATAAAAATCCTTAATAAAAGAAAAGCAAATTTAAAAAAAAGCAAATTATAATCAGCAATATACAAAAAGGATTCTATATCATAATCTAATTGGAGTTATTCTAAGAATACAAGGAAGGTTTAACAGTTGAAAAGAAAAAGAAAAAGAGAGACAGATAAAAACTATCATCTCAACAAATACAGAAAAAAAAAAACACAGTTGACCAAATTTAGCAACCATTTATGACTAAAAAGCAGACACAAAAGTTCCAAGCAAAGTGGTGATAGGAGGAAACACTCCTTTGCTCTCAGGGTTATGCCAGCCTTAAAACAAGACACATTTATTATCTTACAGTTCAGGAAGTCAGAAACCCAAAATGAGTCTCACAGGGTTAAAATCATGGTGCTGTCACCAGACTGAGTTCCTTCCCTAAGACACTGTATGAGAATTACTCACTCACCCGCTCCAGGCTCTAGAGGCTGCTCGCCTTCCTTGGTGTACGGTTCACTTCCATCTTCAAGTTAGCAATGACCGTCAGTTCTTCATCACATTGCATCAATCTAACTCTGACTCTACCTCTCTCTTCTACCTCTAAGAACTCTTGTGATTACACTGAGTCCAAATGGTTAATCCAGGAGAATCTTAAGGCAGACTGATTAGCAACCTTAATTCCATCTACTATCTTAACTTCCGGGGATTAGGACATAGACATCTTTAGGAAACCACCATTTTACCTATCACAATCTGTACTTCCACATACTATCAGCTTTTCATTGTTGTTTAGTTGCTAAATTGTGTCTGACTCTTTGGGACCCCCCTGGACTGTAACCTGTCGGGCTCCTCTGTCAGTGGGATTTCCTAGGCAAGAATATTGGAGTGGGTTGTTATTTCTTTCTCCAGGGGATCTTGCTGATCCATGGAAAATCAAAATCTCCTGCTTGGCAGGTGAATTCTTTATCACTGAGCCACCAGGGAAGCCCCACGACCAATTTATTCCCTGAATTATTTCAGAGAAGATCCCAGATATTACACCATCTCATTCATAGCTATTTCAGTCTGTATTTTTAAAAGATAAGAATCTTTTTTAAAAAGAAACAATCTGGACTTTACTGGCAGTCCAGTGGTTAAGAATTCACCTTGCAATGTAGGGAACATGGGTTTGATCCCTGGTGGGGAACTAAGATCCCACATGCTGAGCAGCAACTAAGCCCAAGCTCCACAGCTAAAGAATCTGCACAGCAATGAAAGAACCTGCAGGCTGCAACCAGAGACCTGACGCAGCCAAATAAGTAAATATTTTTTTTAAAGAAAACAATCACACCTAAAAAATAGTAACAATGATTTCTTAGGATCATGAACTATCCAGTCATTATTTAAATTGGGCTTCCCTGGTGCTCACTCAGCCAATAAAGAATCCGCCTGCAATGCAAGAGACCCGGGTTCAATCCCTGGGTTGGGAAGATCCCCTGGAAAAGGGAATGGCAACCCACTCCAGTACTCTAGCCTGGAGAATTTCATGAACAGAGGAGCCTGGTGGATTACAGTTGAACGAAGGTACAAAGAGTCAGATACAACTGAGCAACTAACATTTTCAACACTTCTATAATTTTTAAAATACTTTACAGCTTATTTGAAAAAGAATTTAAATAAGATCTATACATGACATTGAATAATATTTGATTAAAAGAATAACATTTCTGAGGGCCCCTAACATTACTTTAAATCATTTAATTGTATCATCAAATACATACAAACATGAAAACTGAATATAAATTACTCCTGTGTATCTCTCATTTATCTACAGAAAAGAAAATATTCTTGAAGCAAAGCTGTGGACCCAGTTTGAGAAATGTTATTCCTATATCACTGTACACAAAACTCATTTTAAAGTTAGTTGTATCATGTCCTGTGACAGTACTTCATTGTTGCCCAACACTGCTGCTTAATTTCATCATTTAATTACCATTCTTCAGTAACATTTTTGCAATCTCTGTTTACCAGTCACTTTTCCTGGACTTCCCTAGTGGCTCAGTTGGTAAAGAATCTGTTTATAATCCAGGAGACCTGGGTTTGATCCCTGGTTTGGGAGATCCCCTGAAGAAGGAAATGGCTACTCACTCCAGTATTATTGCCTGGAGAATACCGTGGACAGAGGAGTTGGGCAGGCTACAGTCCATGGGATCCCAAAGAGTTGGACATGATTGTGAGACTAACTTTCACTTTTTCCTAGGCAGGGAAACACAAAGGTGAAAAGATAACTTGGTCAGTTGTTCACAACAGATTTTTCGAAAAGTTATGTGTATTATAAAAACAACAATAATGTAAGCTGTGTGAAGGTGGGAGTCAGGTCTTACTAATCTTCATGTTTCCCAGGGACCCAACAAAGTGCTTTCAAAAAGTTGGTACTCAATCAGTATTCAATAATTGATTAGACTTGAAAACCTACGTTCAATTGCTCATTAAATTTGGCAGACAAACCTGGAGAGAAAGAACCGTGCCACCATATTTCTCTTTTTCACTTTGCATGAAGAAGCAGCGAGTGCGTTTGTTTGCATGTTGGCAATTACGAGGAAGAGAAGGATGCTCGGTGATAGTGATGGGGTGACAGCCACTGTGGCAATCTGGAGCTGGGCAGGTCATAACGCTGGCCTCGGCGGGTGCAGAGCTTCACCAGTCAGCATAATAGATGGAGAGCTATTATGGCTCAACAGTGATCGATGAAATTTGCTCAGAATAGCACAACACATTCAGCTCTTTGGGGATCAGGAACATTTATCACTGATGATTAATCCTTTCGTGAGTCCATTTCGAGGTTAACAGAGCTCCTTTATTGCATTTTTGTTCCCTGTCTTATCAGTCCCACCATATCACTGATTCAGCGAACGTTTACTTTCTGGGGCCATGCTATGTATATAACTGAAATGAAAGTCACTCAGTCATGTCCAGCTCTTTGTGATCCCATGGACTATACAGTCCATAGAGTTCTCCAGGCCAGAATACTGGAGTGGGCAGCCATTCCCTTCCCCAGGAGATCTTCCCAACCCAGGGATCGAACTCAGGTCTCCCGCATTGCAGGCGGATTCTTTACCAGCTGAGCCACCAGGGAAGCCCACACATCCTGAGTATTTAATCACAGAACTACATGGCAGATTTCTCCCAGCTCCAAGGACTATCTCACAGTCTATTTTCCAGCATGTGCAAAGTCTTCATTCTATCTTCTACCATATAAACTTCTGGCTTATGTCATAAGACAACCTGGTACAAATTTCCATATAATATCTGAGAAGGATTAGACATTACTGTATGCTAACATATTTTTAAATAATAGATTAATTTTAATTCTCAAAGGGAAATTCTCAGAGAGGGTACATTAAGAGAATGCAGGTGAGTTTTGAACACATGGCACCTGCTGCTACTACCATCCAAGAGGGTAGGTAAAATTAGGAGACTTGAGAATAGGACAAAAAAGACACTAAAACAGAAGAGCGATATCATAATTATGTAAATCTTGGGTGTTCTATTCACGTCCATACTCATCCCTGGCTACATTATAAATCCTTTAAAGGTGGAGATCAGATTATGCACCTCTTTACAGTCCGTCTGCAGAACTCTGTGTGCTTCATAGGCCAACATCATTACCACCACCTGGGAGCTTATTAGAAATGCAGAACCATAGCCCTCATTCCAGACATACTGAATCGGAATCAGTACTAAAAAAAATCCACATGATTTCAATGTACATTAAAATTTTAAAAACATTATGGTACTAGCATAGGGCTTCCCAAGTGGCGCTAGTGGTAAAGAATCCACCTCTCAAGGGAGGAGTCATTAAGAAACTCGGGTTCAGTCCCTGGGTTCGGAAGGTCCCCTGGAAGGGCTCATGGAGAGAATCCTATGGACAGAGGAGCCTGGTGGGCTAGAGTCCATAGGGTTGCAAGGACTCAGATATGACTGAAGCAACACAGCACTACCCACAGTACTAGCCTTATACACCTTAAGATTCAATACATGTGTTAATTACTCTCAAAAAATAAAGGCTTCATAACCTGTTAAAAATACCAGGTGTGAAGGTCTGGAGAGAAAATATGTGAAAACAGTTTGAGATAGAACGATAAAAAGCATGCATATACCAGGAGTATTATGCTTTTGGGGGGGAACTTGACATAATTATATGCCAAAAGAATAGAGTATTCTAGAAGATCTTTCTTCAAAGTAAGAGGTTTGCCTCTGAATGTGTGCGAAACAGTCCAACCGGGTATAGGCATAAAATTTTAGAATTTTTGTTTTTAAAAGAAGCTATCCGTGTTCAGTGCAGTTCAGTCGCTCAGTCGTGTCCGACTCTGCAACCCCACGAATCGCAGCACGCCAGGCCTCCCTGTTCATCACCATCTCTCAGAGTTCACTCAGACTCACTTCCATTGAGTCCGTGATGCCATCCAGCAGTCTCACCCTCTGTCATCCCCTTCTCCTCCTGCCCCCAATCCCTCCCAGCACCAGAGTCTTTTCCAGTGAGTCAGCTCTTCGCATGAGGTGGCCAAAGTACTAGAGTTTCAGCTTTAGCATCATTCCTTCCAAAGAAATCCCAGGGCTGATCTCCTTCAGAATGGACTGGTTGGATCTCCTTGCAGTCCAAGGGACTCTCAAGAGTCTTCTACAACACCACACTTCAAAAGCATCAATTCTTCGGTGCTCAGCCTTCTTCACAGTCCAACTCTCACAGCCATACATGACCACAGGAAAAACCATAGTCTTGACTAGACGGATCTTAGTCGGCAAAGTAATGTCTCTGCTTTTGAATATGCTATCTAGGTTGGTCATAATCCTCTCTTCTTTTCACAGCTATTTGTAAGGCCCCCCCAGATAGCCATTTTACTTTTTTGGATTTCTTTTCTATGGAGATGGTCTTGATCCCTGTCTCCTGTACAATGTCACGAACCTCATTCCATAGTTCTTCAGGCACTCTATCTATCCGATCTACGCCCTTAAATCGATTTCTCACTTTCACTGTATAATCATAAGGGATTCCATCACCAACTCCCGGAGTCCACCCAAACCCATGTCCATTGAGGAGGTGATGCCATCCAACCATCTCATGCTCTGTCTACCCCTTCTCCTCTTTCTCTCAATCTTACCCAGCAGCAGGGTCTTTTCAAGTGAGTCAGCTCTTTGCATCAGGTGGCCAAAGTATTGAAATTTCAGCTTCAACATCAGTCCTTCCAATGAACATCCAGGACTGATCTCCTGTAGGATGGACCGGTTGAATCTCCTTGCAGTTCATGGGACTCTCAAGAGTCTTCTCCAACACCACAGTTCAGAGGCATCAATTCTTCGGCACTCAGCTTGCTTTATATATAGTGCAGCTCTCACATCCATACATGACCACAGGAGAAACCATAGCCTTGACTAGACGGACCTTAGTCGGCAAAGTAATGTCTCTGCTTTTGAATATGCTATCTAGGTTGGTCATAACTTTTCTTCCAAGGAGTAAGCGTCTTTTAATTTCGTGGCTGCAGTCACCATTTGCAGTGATTTTGGAGCCCCCAAAATAAAGTCAGCCACTGTTTCCACTGTTTCCCCATCTATTTACCATGAAGTGATGGGACCAGACGCCATGATCTTTCTGAATGCTGAGTATTAAGCCAACTTTTTCATTCTTCTATTTCACTTTCATTAAGAGGCTCTTTAGTTCCTCTTCACTTTCTGCCATAAGGGTGGTGTCATTTGCATATCTAAGGTTATTGATATTTCTCCCGGCAATCTTGTTTCCAGCTTTATCCAATCTTGATTCCAGCTTGTGCTTCCTCCAGCCCAGAGTTTCTCATGATGTACTCTGCAAATAAGTTAAATAAGCAGAGTGTCAATATACAGGCTTGACGTATTCCTTTCCTTATTTGGAACCAGTTCGTTTTTTCTTGTCTGTTTTGAACTGTTGTTTCTTGACCTTCATACAGATTTCTCGGGAGGTGGGTAAGGTGGTCTGGTATTCCCATCTTGAAGAATTTCCGACAGCTTTGTGATTCACACAGTCAGAGGCTTTGGCGTAGTCAATCAAGCAGAAGTTTTTCTGTAGTTGTCTTGCTTTTTCTGTGATCCAACAGATGTTGGCAATTTAATCTCTGACTCCTCCCCCTTTTCTAAATCCTGCTTGAACATCAGGAAGTTCATGGTTCACAAAGTGTTGAAGCCTGGCTTGGAGAATTTTGAGCATTACTTTGCTAGCGTGTGAGATGAGTGCAACTGTGCAGTAGTTTGAGCATTCTTTGGCATTGCCCTTCTTTGGGACTGGAATGAAAACTGACCTCTTCAAATCTAGTGAATTTAGCATTCAGTAAATGTTATTCTGATTATTACAATGAAACAGTTCTTATAGGTGAATTCTACGCAAGGCGGTATCTCAGTGCCCTGTGAGTCAGGAACTGTTGGGCTTGACAGCTGTCTCTGTCACACGGGGCTTCCCTTGTGGCTCAGCTGGTAAAAAATCCACCTGCAATGCTGGAGAGCTGGGTTTGGTCCCGGGGTTGGGAAGATCCCCTGGAGAAGGGAAGGGCTACCCATTCCAGAATTCTGGCCTGGAGAGTTCCACGGACTGTATAGTCTATGGGGTTGAAAGAGTCAGACACGATGGAGCGCCTTTCACATACGTGCTCTGTCAGTCAAGACTGGTGCCTTAGCGACCCGTTGAGAACAGAGCTGTGTCCTGGGCAGTCTGCTTAACATTGTACATATATTTTGTATAATTCTGACATCAGTCATATCGTTAGATGTTATTTTTCCTGTGGTTGGAGTCGTCTTAACTAGTGAGTGATAGGGATTCTGGCCGAGATGGGCTTTCCAGAGATGCACACGTGGGTGCGTCCAGAGGGCGCCTGTGGGTGAGAGGCGCTTCCCTGACCTTGCGCCCCAAAAGCGTGCATCTTCTTCCAGTGCTGCTTAATGACTTTTCGATCTCTTTAATCCCCCGGATAGCCTAGAGGTTTTGATCTTCGGTTTTGGATGTTTGAGGCAACTAAACTGTTGTTTCCCGGGATTTTGGACAAGTTAGTGGAGTGAATTCTTGCCTTGGGCCTCAAGTATTTTATCTGAATATCTTCTCTTACCTTAAAAGAAGGAGCTGATTGTTGCACTTCTTTACACAGCTCTCTGGGCCCCGGCTTTCTTGACTCTGAAGAGCAGTTACTACGTGTCAGGAGAGAGCGAGTGAGCCAGGATGGTGGTGCCCAGGCTCTCTCAGCCCACGCCTTTTAGTGCCCGGTTCTGTAACAGTAGAGGTAACCTACAGCTCTGTGCCTCTCAGTGTCCCCGCCTGGCCACCCCCATGCCTGTCCTGTAAGCTCGAATGAGCCCTTGAGGCTGCCCGTTGACCGTGTCCGCTGGGTCAGCCTCCAGGGAACGTGGCGTTTCTGCTGCTGCGGCTGCTGTGCAAGTCAGGAGAGCATCAGCATGGCGGCAGTTCTCAGAGCGCCTTGAGGTCTCCCGCAGGCTCCCCGCCGGCGCTGTGCCTGCCCTGGGTTCTGCAAACAGCGTGCACAGCGAGGAGCAGTGGGACCGGTGACGGGGTCAGCAGGATGAGGAGCCGGACGCAGGGCCCGCCCCAGCGGAGAGAAAGAGAAAACGCAGCCCCAGCGGCGAGTTCAGAGCTGGGAGCTGGGTCAGGCCTGCCGAGCTCCGCGGGGCCCCTGGGCCTGCAGACAGCTGGAGGGGACGCTCAGGAGGGCAAGTGAACACAGACAGTACACGGAGGGCCTGGCTGATGCTGCCTGGCAGGCGCAGGAACCTCTGAAGAGGGTGGGCATCTCGCAGCAGCACGCGGGACGTGTTTTGAACAGCGGCCGTCCACCTCTTCCAGCTCCTAAGTGCTCCCGCCACGGGTGGCAGCTTGGGGACATCTAGGGATGGCAGCAGGCATAGGGTATGCCCGTCTGGGCTGATGCGCTGGCAGCGGGAGCTGGCAGAGACCAGACTGAAACAGGGGCCGCTGCTCTGCTCCTGGAGCGACGGGGACAGCTGAGGCCAGAGTGGCAGGCACGTGGTTTGGGAAGGGCCACAGCAAAAGACACAGGCAGGCCAGGTAGCAGACAGCATGGCGTCCGTGGACCTTCCTTCTGATGCCTTTCCCAGGCTGGCCCTTAAATTGGACGGCTCCCTGTGCAGAGGTGCGCGGCTGTGTCCTTGCCTTTGGAAACTGGATCCCTCCCTGTGTGGAGGCACTCTGTGCGAGCCGTGTCTGTGATGCAGGTTTAGACAGTGTGCTGTCCAGGCTGTGTGCTGTGCTGTGCTACCAACCTCTGAATTCTCCCGCAGATTTAGGACAGTTTGAAAGCATTTGGAATCATGTGTGGGCTGTGAATGCCACAAGATTCCCTCTTTGAGGGGGAGGGCCCAGCACCTGTGGGGTGTTTGAAGGTCTTTAATAAAACCTGTCAGAGAAAGCGATGGCACCCCACTCCAGTGCTCTTGCCTGGAAAATCCCATGGATGCAGGAGCCTGGTGGGCTACAGTCCATGGGGTCGCAAAGAGTCGGACACAACTGAGCGACTTCACTTTCACTTTTCACTTTCATGCATTGGAGACGGAAATGGCAACCCACTCCAGTGTTCTTGCCTGGAGAATCCCAGGGACGAGGGAGCCTGGTCGGCTGCCGTCTATGGGGTCACACAGAGTTGGACACGACTGAAGCGACTTAGCAGTAGAGGCGGCAGCAATAAAACCCGTGGAGGCTTTCCTGCCATCTCACAAGGACAGCCGGTGGACTGGACTCGGCCATGGAGATGCAGTCAGTCCACGTGTGCCGGGTGGCCCTTCCAGCCCCATGAGAGGACTGCAACGCGAGCTCAGGGGACAGCTGGCGTCGAGTTTGCTGCGTACTGGGGACGTAACTGTTTGCTGCAGCATTTACTGCTGTTGCAGAATGTCCGTTCAAGGGTCAGCGTTACTACCAAGGAAATATCATGAAAATGGACTGTGTGCAGATTTTGAGGCAAGAGACCCTGAGTGGGTGGAATGTGGGAAGGAGCACATTGGCCAAGAGGGCGGTGGCCAGACCCTCTTAGCCCACAGCCTCTTGCTCTCGGCCCGCGATCTGTCTGTGTGGTTCTGTAACGGCTGGGATCACTCACAGCGCTGTGTGTGCCTGTTGCCATGCACCGTTTCAGCCACGGCCACGGCTGTCTGTAAGTGTGTATAAGCTCCGGTGAAAGCCCCTAACGCTGCATTCCGTCTGCGTCCGCCGGGTCAGCCCCGAGAGGAGGGGACGCAGCGTGTCCGCTGCTGCGGCTGCCGCCCCAGTGCCTGAGCCCCCACGGCCCCTCGAGGCTTCTCCCAGCGTCCCCGCCCGTGCCTGCCTGCCCTGTTCAGCCAGCAGTATGGACAGAGAGACAACTGGTGTAATCGGCAGGACGATGCAGGAAGACGTTGACCGCTGGCTGAAGGTCACGAGCTCTGGAGGGTAGAATGCGGCACCGCTGAGCCGTCGAGAGGCCGAAGCGCAGCGTGGCGCCGCTGCAGTGAGAAGGCGCCGAGCGTGCGCGCCCTTCTGCAGCCCTTTGACTTGTGTTCATGGCCTTCCTTCTTTTTTGTGTTTAAAAAAATTTAAACAAGCAGTGCTTTCGAGGCATTTAAATCCGTTACTGAAAGTCTGGTTAAAATCAGCAGACCCTAAACGTTCCCTTTCCATCTTAGGTGGTGAGAATAACCTCTCTCAGCGTTTCCGAGGTGTTTCTTCTAGTCTTGACCTGCCTGCTCTTACCTCCCGGACGTAGCCTGGTGACTGGATCCGGGGCGTCTGAGGATTTTCGGCTTCTCCCCTGCTCTCCTGTCTCCGGTCAGACTCCCCACAGTCAGTCGCGATCTTTTGCCCAGTCTACTCAGGCTTCTCGTCTTTCTGACTGCAGAATGTTCTGCTGACTGCTGCTTCACGGCGGGCTCTGCTGGGCGCCGCCGCATTTCGGGAGCTCTGCTCGGGACCGAGAGCTGAGGCCCAGCCCCTCGTGTGTGCCTTGCCTTCTCCGGTTGACGCCTTGCTCACGGGCGGTGCCCCCGGCGCCAGGTTTCTCTCCCTGGAGTTTCCCCTCCTGTGTCCTGCGTGTGTTTGAGCCGGTGCCTAAGTTCCTGTGTTTCCGTCACCACAGTGAGGAGCAGCTGCCCACGAGGGCTGTGGTCAGGCGCCCTCGCCCCCGTTTTGTAGGCTGATATTTTAGGACTTAACAGGAATCATCGTCAATCCGTCAGTGGATCTGCTGCTTCCAAACCAATGCACAGGGAGGCTCGCTGCCTTCTAACCTGCTGAACTGAAGCTCAGGGCAGCCGTCTTACAGCTGCATTCATAGACCTGCTGCGTCTTCAGAGGCTGCGTGAGTTCCTCATTCGGGGTCTCTGTCCTTGCCGGCACGGGGTCTGGTTCTCCCCCCGCCTCCCCATGCCGGCTCGGGTTCAGGTGTCTGGGGGCCTCTCCCGTCTGTTCTCCCTCTTGTCTGAGGAGGTGACTGCTCTCCAGTTTTGTGAGTGTCCCTGTGTCTGATCGTGGGTTCTGGCCCTGCTGTGGCCCTTCCGCCTGGCGTCTGCGCCTCCTTAAGCCTTTGCCCCGTCTCCCTCCGGTCCTCCTTGCGGAGCTCCAGTGCCCAGTCCCCGCGCTGTGGGCTCTGCAGGCGGAGGCAGCCCGCCCTGGCCCAGGCCGGCAAGTGCTCGCGGCTCCGGGTTTTGCAGCGCTCGTTTCCCCTGGGGGCCCCCAGGGCAGCCCCCTGCTCTGCCCCACGGAGCTGCGGTGCCTCCTGAGATGCCGGGAGGTCCCGCCCTGCTTTAGCTGGTGCCCCCGCGGGCGGTTCCTCATGGTCCCTCGTTGGGCCGTGGCCGCCAGCGTCTTCCTCAGCATCTTCTCTCAGCGCCGACCTTCCCCACCTCCGGCGCTTTAGGATTGTAGACTCTCCGCGCCCCTTCCTGCCCTTACAGGGCTTCCCAGGAGGGAGGCCGAAGCCTTTAGCCC
>SJYC01126604.1:0-20821 GCA_006408675.1 Madoqua kirkii
GAAGTGACTTAGCTAAACTGAACTAGTATGCAAAGAGAGATGTTTTTTCCTTGCTGTGGTTTGTTTGGGTATGTTTTTGTTTTGTCTCCAGGCAAAAAAAAACTCAACGCATAAACTTACCATAAGATAACACCTTTCTGAGAGTGCATACCACTAACATTTTTACAGAAAAAGATAGAAAACTGCTAGACACATAACCTAACCCATAGGAACCAACCAAAACAAGCCCTGAGCATGAGAAAGGTTATGATTTCAAGAGTTATCTTATTATAAAATTCAAAATGTCTAGTTTTCCACAAAAAATTAAAAATTGCAAAGAAACAAGAAAATATGACCCATTCACAGAAAAATTAATAGAAGCCATATATGAGGAATCAAGTCATAGAAGTTATTCAGCAAGGCCTTTAATTCAACTGCCTTAAATATACTAAAATACTAAAGGAAATCATGGACAAAATCGTATAACTCCAGGAGAATGATATTCCTCAAACAGTGTACACCTCTAAAGAGATGCAGATTATTAAAAGGGACCAAACTAATTCTAAGTTAAAAATTACAATATCAGAAATGAATTCACTAAGAATTTCAACATCAGATTTGAACAGTCAGAGTTGAAAATCAGAAAACTTGAAAACACGTCATTTAAAATTATCCAGTCTGAGGAACATAAAGACAAGGGAATGAAAGAAAATGAAGAGAGCCTATGAGATCTGTGAGACATTGTCAATAATGGAACATCAAATAATGGAAGTTTCATAAGGAGAGAACAGAGATGAAAGGGATGTAAAAGAATTTTGAAGAAACTATGACCAACAAGTCATACTTTCATTAAATACATGAATCTATACATTCAAGAAGCTCAGTGAAATTTAGAAATGAAAAACACTCAGATCCACACTGAGATATGCTATAATAAAACTTTTAAAGGCAGAGACAAAGGAAGAACCTTGAAAGCAGCATAAGAGAAATGACTGTCCTGTATAAGGGAGACTCATTAAGAAAAAGACTGGACATCTTAGCAGACACCATGGAGGCCAGAAGGCAGTGAGATGACATATTTAAAGTACTTAAAGAAAGAGAAAGCTCATTACTCTATACCTGGCCAAACTGTCATTCAAAAATAAAGGCGACGTTAAGACATTCCCAGATTAACAAATGCTGAGGGAATTCATCACTAGTAAATGAGTCCTATTTGTTCAGTCGTTGAGTTGTGTCCGAGTCTTTGTGACCCTGTAGACTGCAGCCTGTCAGGCTTCCGTGTCCTTCACTGTTTCCTGGAGTTTGCTCAAATTCATATTCATTGAGTTGGTGATGCTAGATGTGTCCTATAGGAAATGCTAAAAATGGTTCTTCAGGAGGAAATGAAAGGACACTAGACAGTAAGCTTGAAGCCATGTGAAGAAATAACACAGGTAAAGGAATATATACGCCAGTATTAGTGTATTTTTCATTTGTGACTCCTTTTTCCTTTCCAGTTTGATCAAAAAGACATTCATAAAATGATAATGATAAGCCTATGTTGAATGGGGACAAAGTAGAAAAATGTAGTTTGTGACACAATAACATAAAGGGGGAAGGGATGGAGAAATAAAGATCAGAATTTTTATACCCCTATGGAAGTTAATATGATGTTAATTCAAAATAGATTGTTACGTGTTTGTGAGGTTAATTGTAAGCTCCAGCACAACCAAGGCTAAAATAACTTTTAAATATACAGAAAAATAAATTAGAAAGGAATCAAAATCATACACTACAAAAGTACCAAAAACACAAAAAAGTAGTTAATGGTGGTATTGAGGAACAAACAAGATATGAAAGATATAAAAGACAGAAAATTTTCAAAAATAAATGTTTCATTATCAGTAATTATAAATGGATTAGACTCTTCTATTAGAAGGTAAATACTCTTAAAATAGATTAAAATGTAAAATGCTATTATATGTTGTCTAGAAAAGACTCATTTCATATCCAAGACAAATAGGTCAAAAGTAAAAGAATGGAAAAGGACATTCCAGGCAAATAGTTACTAAAAGAGAACTGAGATATCAGTTCTAAGATCAGATGAAATAGACTCAGTCAAAAATTGTTACAAGAGGCAAGGAGGAACACTAAATATTGATTAAAATATGAACCCATCAGGAAGATAGAAACCTAAGAACCTAACAACAGAACTCTAATACATAGGAAGCAAAAATTGAGAAGTGAATGTAGAAATATACAGTTCTAAAATAATAGCTGGAGATTTCAATGCGGTACTTTCCATATGGAGAAACAATTAGAAGATTAGTAGCAAACTGGGGAATTGAACAATACTCTAAACCAGCTATATCTGACAGACATAAACAGACACTCTCTCCAACATCAGCTTAGTAGTGTTTCTGCTAAACAGATTTTCTCAAGAACTTTGTGGATTTTCTGTAAATGTCAATGGGGTTCACTCCTCTAGGCAAAAGCCACATTTATAGATCTTTACCAGACAAACTCTCCTAAGCCTTGCCCTCCTGCTGAAAAAAGTAGGAAACAGTACCCTGAAGCTCCCTAGAGGACTTTTAGTTTGGTTGATATCTGTGAGGCAAACCCTTATCCTCATTTTTGGGGAGATTGTAGTTAAAATGATTTTTATTTTTTTCTGTATTATTTTTAATTGGAGGATAATTGCTTGACAGCATTGTGTTGGTTTCTGCCATACATCAACATGAATCAGCCAAGTATACATAGGTCTCCTCCCTCTTGAACCTCCCTCCAACCTACCATCCCAACCCTCTAGGCTGTCACAGAGCACTGGGTTGAGCTCCCTGCATCATATAGCAAATTCCCACTGGCTATCTATTTTACACATGGTAAAGTGCGTTTCCATGCTGCTCTCTGAATTCATCTCAACCTCTCCTTCTCCTACTGTGTCCACAAATCTGTTCTCTATGTCTGTGTTTCCATTTAGTTCAGTACAGTTGCTCAGACGTTTCCGACACTGCAACTTCATGGACTGCAACACGCCGGGCCTCCCTGTCCTCACCAACTCCCAAGCTTACTCAAACTCATGTCCATTGAGTTGGTGATGCGATCCAACCATTGCGTCCTCTGTCGTCCCCTTTTCCTCCCTCCTTCAATCTTTCTCAGCATCTGGGTCTTTTCTGAGGAATCAGTTCTTTTCATCAGGTGGCCAAAGTATTGGAGTTTCAGCTTCAGCATTAGTCCTTCTAATGAATATTCAGGACTGATTCCCTTTAGGATGAACTGGTTTCATCTTGCAGTCCAAGGGACTCTCAGGAGTCTTCTCCAACACCACAGTTCAAAACATCAATTCTTCAGTGCTCAGCTTTCTTGATAATCCAACTCTCACATCCATACATGACTACTAGAAAACCATAGCTTTGACTAGATGGACTTTTGTTGGCAAAGTAATGTCTCTGCTTTTTAATATGCTGTCTAGGTTGGTCATAACTTTTCCCCCAAGGAATAAGCATGTTTTTACTTCATGGCTTCAGTCATAATCTGCAGTGATTTTGGAGCCCCCCCAAATTAAATTCTGTCACTGTTTCCACTGTTTCCCCATCTATTTGCCATGAAGTGATAGGACAAGATGCCATGATGTTAGCTAGCTTTATGTTCACTTTAAAGCCAAGTTTCCCACTCTCCTCTTTCACTTTCATCAAGACACTCTAGTTCTTCTTTGCTTTCTGCCATAAGGATGGTTTCATATGCATATCTGAGGTTATGATATTTCTCCCGGCAATCTTGATTCCAGCTTGTGCTTCATCCAGCCTATCATTTTGCATGAGGTACTCTGCATATAAGTTAAATAAACAGGGTGACAATATACAGCCTTGACATACTCCTTTGCCAATTTTGAAACAGTCCATTGTCAATGTCCGGTTCTAACTATTGCTTCTTGACCTGCATACAGATTTCTTAGGAGGCAGGTCAGGTGGTCTGTATTTTCCATTTCTTTCAGAATTTTCCACAATTTGTTGTCATCCACACAGTGAAAGGCTTTGGTAAAGTCTCTAAGCAGATGGAGATGTTTTTCTGAAACTCTCTTGGTTTTACTGATGATCCCGTGGATGTTGGTGATTTGATCTCTGGTCCCTCTGCCTTTTCTAAAACAAGCTTTAACATCTGGAATTATGGTTCATCTACTGTTGAAGCCTAGCTTGGAGAATTTTCAGCATTACGTTGCTAGCATGTGAGATGAGTGCAATTGTGTGGTAGTTTGAGCATTCTTTGGCAGTACCTTTCTTCAGGATTGGAATGAAAACTGAGCTTTTCTAGTCCTGCGGCCACTGCTGAGTTTTCCAAGTTTGCTGGCATATTGAGTGCAGCACTTTCACAGCATCATCTTTTAGGATTGTTTCCATTGCTGCCCTGTAAATAGGTTCATCAATGCTGTCTTTCTAGATTCCATACATATGTGTTAATATATCATATTTGTTTTTATCTTTCTGACTTACTTCACTCTGTATAATAGCTCTAAGTTCATCCACCTCATTAGAACTGCCTCAAATGCATTCCTTTATATGGCTGAGTAATATTCTGTTGTATATATATATACCACAGCTTCTCTATCCATTCATGTGTCGATAAACATCTAGTTTGCTTCCATGTCCTAGCAATTATAAGTAGTGGTGCAGTAAACACTGGAGTACAGGTATCCTTTCAGTTACACTTTTCTCAGGGTACAGATAGCCCACTAGTAGAATTGTTGGGTCACATGGTAGTTTTATTTCTAATATTATAGGGAACTTTTGTCCTTAAAATGATAGGAAGGCCTGTTTTTGTGCCTGATTCCTTCACCTTTTAATCTTTCTGAAGCTTTAGGGAAAAGTTGTACAATCATACTAAACAGATGAAGACTGTGAATCTCTTAATTCTTACAGATGGTGAGAAATTTCAAAATTGTAAGGTCTTGATTTCTTTTTATTTAACAGTTCTTTCCTCAACTTATCATTCTCCTCTTACATATTATCATAAACAGAAAAAAAGAATTCAAGAGTCACTTTTAACCCTTTACTTGGAAGTCTCCCTAAGTATAAAACCAGCTTTTAAGTATTTTCTTGAACATAACTCCAGGATATAATTTTGCTAAGTTTTTTTTTTAATCACTTTATAACAAGAATCTTCCTCCTTCTCTTTCTAATAACATGTTCCTCAATATCTTCTGAACTCTCACTGCAGCATACTTAAAGATTAGAAAATGGATTACTACAACTCAAAACACAGATATCCTAGTTACTGTCAGGAGTCTGGCATGACTTAGCTGGGTACTGTATTCCAGGTTTATAAGGAAGAGTCACTTTTAACCCTTTACTTGGAAGTCTCCCTAAGTATAAAACCAGCTTTTAAGTATTTTCTTGAACATAACTCCAGGATATAATTTTGCTAAGTTTTTTTTTTTATCACTTTGTAACAAGAATCTTCCTCCTTCTCTTTCTAATAACATGTTCCTCAATATCTTCTGAACTCTCACTGTGGCCTACTTAAAGATTAGATTTCTACCAACAGACTGTTGAAAACCTATAGGCTTTCTCTCAAAGTTCTTCTAGTCTCTGCTCGCTTGAATGATTTCAAAGCTATTTTCCAAGTTTTTAGGTACCACTTCTAGGCATCAAAATCTGTATTGTTTTTATATTGTTTTTATAATGGATTACCACAAACTTATTATCTCAAAACACAGATATATCACAATTTCTGTCAGGAGTCTGGCATGACTTAGCTGGGTGCTGTATTCGAGGTTTTATAAGGCGACACTCCAAGTGTTGACTGAGCTGTATTTTCGTCTAGAGTTTCAACTAGAAAAGCTGCTCTTAGCTTATACATATTGACAGAATTAGTTTTCTTGTGATTTTAGGACTGTTCACAGTTCCTGGGCACATTACCTTTTCCATAGGCCTTCCTTCAACAGGATAGCTTACTTCTGTAAGTCAGCAGGAGGGAAAATTATTTCTAAAGAAGGGCTGAGACTCTTTTTAAAGTCTTCTGCCTGATTAAGTTGAGCCTATCCAGGATAATCTTCCTTTTGGTTAAAGCAAAATCATCTGATTTGGGACCTTAATTTTGTCTGAAAATTCCTTCATCTATGCTACATTCTATTGTTTAGCAGCAAAGGGAGGTCATTAGGTAGGCCTTCGTCATGGAGCTACCCTCACCTGTGTGCCAGGTGGTAAAATATATGAAATCCTCAGTCCAGTATTTGATGTATACAAAGAGCTCAATGAAATTACAAGACGCTTACTCCTTGGAAGAAAAGTTATGACCAACCTAGATAGCATATTGAAAAGCAGAGATATTACTTTGCCAACAAAGGTCTGTCTAGTCAAGGCTATGGTTTTTCCAGTGGTCATGCATGGATGTGAGAGTTGGACTGTGAGGAAAGCTGACTGCCAAAGAATTGATGTTTTTGAACTGTGTTGTTGGAGAAGACTCTTGAGAGTCCCTTGGACTGCAGGGAGATCCAGCCAGTCCATTCTAAAGGAAATCAGTCTGGAGTGTTCTTTGGAAGGACTGATGCTAAAGCAGAAACTCCAGTACTTTGGCTACCTCATGTGCAGAGTTGATTCATTGGATGCTGGGAGGGATTGGGAACAGGAGAAGAAGGGGACGACAGAGGATGAGATGGCTGGATGGCATCACGGACTCGATGGATGTGAGTTTGAGTGAACTCCCGGAGATGGTGATGGACAGGGAGTCCGGGCGTGGTGCGATTCAGGAGGTTGCAAAGAGTTGGACACGACTAAGTGACTGAACTGAATTGAACTGAAGAGCTCAATAAATGTTAACACCTCCATTCTTTCAATTGTTCTAAAGTCTCTGTTGGAACCACAATCTCAGTGTCCAGAGGGATGTGTTACTCAATGAAGTAAATCCCACTGCAGGAGAGGAGGATCTAAAGTACTTTTCCATCACCTAAACAAAGGAGAATTAGATTCTCTGACTTATAAGAGCATGCTTCACAGTTAAGAAAAATCTGGAGAGAGGAACTATTAGTGGAGACTTGAAGACCTAAACCAGAGAACTTGGAAGGAATACATATGCAGATTAGATTCCAGGGAATTTTTCAGTGCATCAAGGTAGAGATTAGAAAGGAATTAAGAGAGAAGCATAGCCCAGGGAGTGTATGCCATCCAAACAAGTAAGATGACTGTTATATGGAGATACATATAACCTTCAAGATATCCTTAGTTGACCAACAGGACTTGGAGTTTAGGAGGCTTAGGATTATAACTGAGCTCAGTGCCTATACCTATTTCAGGTGGTAGAGGCAAATTTTAAGAGACGATATTCAATTAAGACTGCCCTATGAACTAAAGTAACCCGAAAAGTGGCAAGTGTATCAGGGAAAACATCATGAAAAGAGACAAAGGCTATTTGAATGAGATGAATAAAGCCCAAGGACTAGAAGATCTTATGGGACCAAGAACAGAAATGTAGGAAGAAGAGAACCTCCCCAAGGTAGAAGTAGGTTCCAATCTCTAGGAGACCGTGAAGACTGAAAGTAGAATGTCAGACCCACCACTCCAGGGAGAATAAATACAGGGTTTAATGATCATATGTCAAGTCCAACAAAGATTGGGACGCTTACATACATTTGAGGAATGAATGGAAAGATTAAGACTTCAGGGTTTAAATAAAGCCGAGGTTTGTTTTTTGTTCATTTGATTTTTACTTTAACTAGAAACTACATACCACAACTGCAGTCGGGAATGCTGATCCTGTAGGTTTTCTTTCAGAAGTGGCTTCCCATCTCCTGAAGCTTCTGCCATGAGATGATAGGCAATATTAGTTATGGAAATTACTGCAACATGGAAAATAACTTTCAACATTTTGGTATAGACGCAAAGTTAATGAAAATGCTGTGTGTCTCTTCTGCTAATGTTTGAGCAATTCTATTTTTTTTCTTATTGTCTCAAAATGGGGAGATGCTTTTCTTTAGGAGATGTGGGAGATTGTAACCCAAAGAAGGCCTCTTCAATGTTTGAAATCCCATAGTCAGTGACATCCATATAGGTTAGGAAGGAACAAAAAACGTAGGACAGTAGCTGTAGCTGCTTTTTCCTTCTAAGACTTTAACTAAGCCTACTGACCTAGAATTCTCAGAGCTATCAGTTTGAGGGCACAAACAAAGACACATGGGGGAGAATAGACTTCTCAATGATCATCTGCACTGGATGGTCTGGTTCAGATTTGGACAGATATTGCTGTGACACTGGAAAGCTGGGGAGTGAGTCTGTCCTGTTACACTGTCAGGCTCCTATCATTCTTCATTCTGCATGAGTAACTGCTGAGGGTTGGGTAGGAACTGAATGTGTCAGAAGACATTTTTCAAGATTACCTTCCCCAAAGGGAATTGGCACACTATGGATATATCCCCACATTAGGAGATGATCTGCCTGTGATTTGAGAGCATTGGTTTATACCCCAATGGACACAACCTTTGATCACCAAGCAGCATGGTAAAAGTACAATTTTATATTGACTACAGAAAGAGTAAGTGGAAATCAACCCATATATTCAATTCTGCTAAAGACCAAATCCTTGGTATCTATTGTAACCTAACAAAATGATCTCTACTGAAGACGAACGCCGAGGCCTCTACTAGTTCCAGAACACAGTAGTATTTCCCTCAAGAGTAAATCAATTTTACAGTAAAGCTGTTTACCAGGATCCTTCCTTTCCACTTCCAACTAGGGTATCTGGGAAGAAATCCACTGAAGTCACATAAAAATCACCTTTGTCAGTTCCAGCAGGGATCTAGTAATAGTCATAGAACTACATCATTGTTGAAGATCCTGTTTTGTCTTTCACTGACTTATTCTCTAAGAAAAATACATATAAAATAGTGTGTATATTTGAGCACTTGTGTATAAGGCATGTGTTCTGATACTTTCCAATGTCAGTGAGTCATTCTTTGTAGCTTTGTGTGCCTCAGAGCTGATACTGGTGTTGTTCAATGAAAGAGAAGTAGAGGCATGTGTAGTAAGAAGAAGGATGAGGAGAAGAAAAGATTCTTTAGTTCTTGTCTACTTTGCTGTTGCCTACAGAGAAGGACTTTTGGGCTAGAAGTAGATTCTTGGTGGTGCTGGAAAGATTTTATCGATCATTTCTCTACCTTGCTTATCATATGAAAATGAAGTGAAAATATTAGTCTCTCAGTCATGTCTGATTCTTTGTGACCCCATGGACTGCAGCCTGCCAGGCTCCTCTGTCCTTGAAATTCTCCAGAGAAGAATACTGGAGTGGGTTACTATTCCCTCTTCTAGGGCATCTTCCAAACTTAGGGATCAAACCCAGGTCTCCTGCATTTCAGGCAGTTTCCTTACCATTTGAGGCACCAGGGAAGCATATAGTTTTGGTCCATTTGAATGTCAAATTATAGAGTAGATTTAAAGAAGACAGGAATCTATTCAAAATAGGCAGAAATTGCAGCAAATTAATGCAAGTGTTAAGGGTTGTAATGTCCTCACTTTTCTGACTGATTGAACTTGACTTGGTTTTAAACCAATTTAAAGTTAAAAACATGAGTTAATCTTTCAAAGTAGTTGTTGTCAGACTTTACATCATGTAATGTTTACCTGAGGACATCTTAAAAAGGTGGATTCCCAGCCCCACTCACAGAGAATCTGACATGGAAGGCCTAGCTTGTTGGTTAGGAACTATGTTTTTCATAAACACCTCAACTTTCATTTTACAAATGTTACCAAGTGGTAAATCACATTTTGAATAAAACTCTATTCTAAGAAAACATTTTTTAGTGGAGAAAGGGTGGGCATGTAAAAAATAAATTTGCCATTTCTGTTGGCCTTTACATGATGATGTATCATTTGACTCTCTTCACTTCTTAGTTTCCAGTGGAGGTACTCCTTCTGTCTCAGTATTTGAATGAATACACATGAAAATTCAACTGCTGTGCATTCAACTGAGTTAAATTTTTAAAGACTTTAACTTCAAAGTACAAAGAAATGGAAAAGCCTGTAGAGGTATAAAGCTTTTTAAGGAGACAGGTAGGCTAGATCCAGAAATGCTGCTGACATGTGAGTGCGTCTAATACGATCAGAATAATTATATCAAATTGCTGATAATTTCAGAAATTATAAAAGAAGAAAAAATAGAATATTTCCTAGAGCTGTAGTAGGCCTGATTGTCCATAATGAAAATTTAGATCAAATGTTGTAGGAAGTTAACAACAACAAAAACAACTCTGTTTTACTATATCCCGGAAATACTCTCCTATTCATAGAATAGATAGTAAGGAGTTTGAATATTAAACAAATGAAAAATCTTGGTTATTTACAGACATGTTATTAATAAAAGCAGACAGATGTCAGAGTTCCCAATAGCAGCATGGTATTGCTACATGATATTATAGCACTATTTTTAATAGTCTTAAAGATTGTGATTTGGATCCTGAGATTGTCTGTCAACCAAATTAGTAAAGGAAAAAGTAAAACTACTAGTGTAAATTATTTTTATTGAATAAGGTAAAAATTAAAAAGAGTTATAATGAAAATTCTAGCTAGTTCATACAAACAATGAACGCTTGAGAAGGTATGGAGAAAAGGGAAACCCCTTGCAATGTTGGTGGGAATGTAAATTGAAATACCCATTAAGGAGAACAGTATAACTATTCCTTAAAAAACTAAAAATAGAACTAAAATGTGACCCAGCAATTCCACTACTGAGCAATTACCCAAAGAAAACCATATTTCAAAAAGACACATGCACCCTTGTATTCACTGCATCACCATTTACAATAACCAGGATATGGAACAACCTAAATGTCCATCAACAGAGAAATGGATAAAGAAGATGTGATACAGATATACAATAAAATATTACTCAGTCATAAAAAGGAATGAAACTGGGTCATTTGTAGAGATGTGGAGACTTTTATATAGAGTGAGACTTTTATACAGAGTGAATTAAGTCAAAAAAAGAAAAACAAATAGCATATATTGATGCGTATATGTGGAATTAGAAAGAATTGGTATAAATGATCTTATTTATAAAGCAGAAATAGTGACATAGATGTAGAGAACAAATATACAGATATCAAGGGGAAAGGAGGAAGGGATGAATTGGGAGACTGGCACTGACATATACACACTATGTATAAAATAGATAACAAATGAGAGCCTACTGTTTAGCACAAGAAACTGGACTCAGTGCTCTGTGGTAACCTAATGGGAAGGAAATCCAAAAAAGAGAGGATATATGTACTTGTATAGCTGACTCACTTTGCTGTACAGTAGCAATTAACACAATATTATGAAGCAACTATACTTCAATAAAAACTGTAAAAATTCCAGTTAGCTCAATACAGCACAAGGTGGTATAGGTGAGGATACTCTGTGTATGTGTGTATTTGGTGGTAATGTGAGTGAAAATGCACCAAACTGGTAAAAATTTACATTTGAATGTGACAGATAAGAATGAAAGTTAGTAATGACATAAAAGGGTGATTCCTTTCTCACTGTGTGTGCATGCTTAGTCATGTCCCATTTTTTTGTGACCACATGGAATGTAGTCCTCCAGGTTTCTCTGTCCATCATCTGACTAATGAAATCATAAAATGAAATAAAGAAATCTCAATTGGTATCACAAAAGTAGACCAAAAAAACTTCAAAAGAAGAAATCATGGGTACATATAAATGACAAGAATAAGTCAAGTTTTTCATCCTTATGTATATGCCAGTAGGACTGTGTTTAAACACACACAAGACATATCCACCAGAATGTTCATAGCACCACGATTCATAAAAGTGAAAAACTGGAAACAATCCTGATGTCCTTTTACACTCACATGATAACTAAAAAATGGCATTCATACAATAATAAAAACAGTATCATAGTGATATACAACAATATGAATAAATCTCACAAATTTAAGTTTGAAACAAGCAAATACAAAAGAATATATATAATATGAGTCCATATACAGAGAGATAAATACCTGCCAAAATGAATTTATAATATCACAAGTCTGAGTAATGACTAGTGTAAACTGTTAAGAAGTAGAGAGATTAATGATAAGAAGTAGCTAAGAGCATGAGAGACTGTTCTGGAATATGGGCAGTGTTCTAATACTCCAGCTGGGCATGCTTATGTGGTCAGTTTGGGATACTTCATTAAACTGTAGATACTGGTAGACTCTAATCTCATGGCATGATCTTCTCTATGGTTCGAGAAGTCATTGGTCAGTGGAGGAAGGATCAAAGAGGCCAGGAGAAAAGACCAAAGCAGTCTTTGTTCCACCCCAGGAGGACTGTCAAGTTAATCTGTGTTCTTCCTAATCAGGGTGAAGTCACAGGCACATGTTTTATGGTTATTGGGCTCAAATCTTTCATAGTCACATAAACAGAAGGCAGATAATCTCAGACCTTATATGGAAAAACCCATGAGAACCTGTTTGTTATTTCCTGAGCTAAAAAGCCTGAACATGGTCAGTTTGAGACAGATTTGAGGGTACAGTTGGACAGGACTAGAGAAAGACTTATAGCTCTTTAGGGTAAGGGTCAAGCCACTGGGAAATGGTGATTTTCAGAGATTAGAAGGTAAATTTAGGCTTATTATTAAATCACTTGTCTCCTGTAAAAAAGGAGGAGAGCATAATGCTTTGTTTAATTTCCTGTTGTCTAATAAAAACACAGATAAAATTGTGTGGACATCTATGTGACAGAAAAATAACATCAGATAACTTGTATTCTGAGATCTTCTCTGACATCCCCTAACTCAAAGTTTCCTTTCTATCTCACCTCAGGTTCTAAAGCGAAAGACTGTGGAGAATAGGCCTCTCAGCCATATTTAGCAGAAATTCAGTAGAAGGGATATAGTTGATGACACAGATGTTATAAAAGTTCAGATATTTGTTCATTTTTCTAATCTATATTGATCTCTAGCTTGTTAAAGTTCATAAATACTATTAATTCCAACTTGCTGAGATTGTCAAGAAGCTTTGAGCTATTCAAACTCAAGATGTTTTCTCTCAGAATTAGGAATTTTTTGGACTCTTTTGTTCTAAGGAAATTGCACATGTACATGTGGTTTGGGTGTGTATGTGAAAAAGAAAGAGATCATTACATTGTCTCATTTTAAGACTTGCATACAGCTACCAAAAACAAGATGATATTAATGATGACAGATATAGGTCAATGGAAATGGAAGAGTACAGAGGATCTAGAAATACACTCATACATATATGCTATACCAATTTGTAAAGAAGAGTGGAAAATCTATTCAACAAATGGTGCTGGGACAATTGGATATCCATGTGGAAAAAATCTGATCATTGAGCCAGCTTTATACCACACCCAAAATAGCTCATCACACCACACCCAAAATAAGTCAAAATAGACCAAACCTTAAATGTAAAAATTAACCTATTAAACTCCTGGATGAAAGGAGAGTGAAAAGCATTACTATTCATGGCCTTGCCGTGGGCAAAACTTTCTTCAGACACTAAAATCATGAGCCATAAAAAAAACTGATCAATTAGACAATCAAAATGAAAAATTTGGCCTTCTGAAAATTACATTGTCTAAAGAATGGAAGAAAATATTTTCACTAAATCTATCTGACAAAAAACTGATATACAAATTATATAAAGACTCTTACAGTTCAATAATATGTAGGAGAATGCAGTAAGAAAAGGGTTTGAATACCTGATTTCATAAAAGAAGATAGTGTGGTCAGTAAGTGCATGAAAAAATGGTCAACATCATCAGTCATTAGGGAAATTCAGATTAAAACTGCAATGAGGAAACAGAACAAACTCACTAGAAAGGCTAAAATTAAGAAGACTGTCAATATCAAGTGTCAGAGAGGATGTAGAGCAGCTAGAACATGCCTTACTATTGGTAGTCCATTTCAGAAACTTGTTAGGCTCTTGTGAAACGTGCATGTTTCATGCATGTACATCATATGACTCAGACATTTCACGTCTAGATATCTATCCAAGAGAATTAAAAATTTTGTCCACACAATGATTTGTGTATAGATGTTCATAGTAGATTTTTGCATAATAGTTAAAAACTGGAAATACTCAAGATGTCCATAAGTAGATAGATACTGGATTGGCCAAAAAGGTTTTTTTTGGGTTTTTGTGTAACATCCCCTGAATGAATTTTCTGGCTAATTCACAGCTACACAAAATAAGCTATACAATAAAATACTGCTTAATAATAGAAATGGATAACTACTCATACAAACATGGTTGAATTTAAAATTTATTATGCTGTATGAAAGAAGCCATCAAGAAAAGAATACTTCTTGTATTGTTCCACTTATTTAAAATGCAAACTAATTTATAGTAACCCAAAGAATATCAGTGGTAGCCTGAGACTGGAACAGAGGGAGGAATAGACTGCAAAGGGGCATTGTAAATTTTTGGAGATCATGAAAATATTTTATGTCTTGATTGTAGGAATAGTTTCAAGGGTTTAGTGGTTTCAACTTGGCAAAATTCATCAAAATGTATAGCTTAAATGCCGGCATTTTTTTGTGCTTAGGTTATTTTACAATAAAAGTGACATAAAAATAAGAAAATAATTTTAAACTAGGATAGAGGCAGTCTCGTGATTCCATCTTCTGTGGGACCTTTCAAGTGCTAGAACATAGGGGCATTTATGTGGGAGTGTATGCTTACGCTTAGACGTGACTTCCTTGAGACTACTTTATTCCCATATTCTAATTTGCTTTTAGACTAGTGAAGGTTCTGGGAGCATTCTAAAACCACATAGTGAGAGAAGATTTTTTCCTTTTCCTTGGTTTTTACACTTTTTGTCTTCATGTACCTAGCGATTAGTAGCAAATGCCCTAGCTACAGTTGAAACATGAGGCATTGTCTTGAGAATAGAAAGAAACTGAACTGGGACCTGAGCCAGGAGCAGCCAAGTGTGCAGAGGATGTTTTTGGATAACTGAGGAGACTGAAGAAAAAAGTGGAATTCCTGGAGGCCCAAGGGAATGCGAAGCCAGCACACCAGCAGCCTAGGACAGAGTTGTACTTCTTACCAGCAGGTGAGACCCTTGTGGTGGAACATATGTGCATCCCAGCTTGCACCAAATAACTTGTTTAAACCTCTCTCTGCCTTTCTTTTTCTCAGTGCCTCTACTCTGTTGCCAACTTCCCAGTGTCTCGGGCCCCAAAAGAGTCTAGTTTGATTCTTTTTCATTCTCTTCTTCACTTCCCACAATCAAACGACTCATCTTCATGATTTTACATGTAATTTACACTTACTGGTCTAGTCCTAAGTGCCAGTCACTTTTTGAGACAGTGGGGCTAGAGAGATAAATACGACAAAGGCTGAGTAGGTCCTTTGAACCGATAGCCCCGAAGCATTGAGAGGGGTCTATGAATGCAGGAAAGATGACATCAAAGAGACCAGTAGTTGAGGCTTTTCGCACATTTGGTGACGTCCCTTTCCATTTCTACAGAGTGTAGAGGCTATGTGGTCAGACCTTCCTCATCTTCAAAGATTATCACCTACAAATTAAGACTCTATTATCCATTTTGTGTTCTTCCCTCTGGTTCCTAAGGAAGAGGCATCCCTAACCTCTTTGCAATACTAACTCTGTCATCTAAATGCTGCTGTACTCACCTCCCAATAGGCTTTTTTTTTTTTTTAGCCTTCTGAAAATTACATTGTCTAAAGAATGGAAGAAAATATTTTCACTAAATCTATCTGACAAAAAACTGATATACAAATTATATAAAGACTCTTACAGTTCAATAATATGTAGGAGAATGCAGTAAGAAAAGGGTTTGAATACCTGATTTCATAAAAGAAGATAGTGTGGTCAGTAAGTGCATGAAAAAATGGTCAACATCATCAGTCATTAGGGAAATTCAGATTAAAACTGCAATGAGGAAACAGAACAAACTCACTAGAAAGGCTAAAATTAAGAAGACTGTCAATATCAAGTGTCAGAGAGGATGTAGAGCAGCTAGAACATGCCTTACTATTGGTAGTCCATTTCAGAAACTTGTTAGGCTCTTGTGAAACGTGCATGTTTCATGCATGTACATCATATGACTCAGACATTTCACGTCTAGATATCTATCCAAGAGAATTAAAAATTTTGTCCACACAATGATTTGTGTATAGATGTTCATAGTAGATTTTTGCATAATAGTTAAAAACTGGAAATACTCAAGATGTCCATAAGTAGATAGATACTGGATTGGCCAAAAAGGTTTTTTTTGGGTTTTTGTGTAACATCCCCTGAATGAATTTTCTGGCTAATTCACAGCTACACAAAATAAGCTATACAATAAAATACTGCTTAATAATAGAAATGGATAACTACTCATACAAACATGGTTGAATTTAAAATTTATTATGCTGTATGAAAGAAGCCATCAAGAAAAGAATACTTCTTGTATTGTTCCACTTATTTAAAATGCAAACTAATTTATAGTAACCCAAAGAATATCAGTGGTAGCCTGAGACTGGAACAGAGGGAGGAATAGACTGCAAAGGGGCATTGTAAATTTTTGGAGATCATGAAAATATTTTATGTCTTGATTGTAGGAATAGTTTCAAGGGTTTAGTGGTTTCAACTTGGCAAAATTCATCAAAATGTATAGCTTAAATGCCGGCATTTTTTTGTGCTTAGGTTATTTTACAATAAAAGTGACATAAAAATAAGAAAATAATTTTAAACTAGGATAGAGGCAGTCTCGTGATTCCATCTTCTGTGGGACCTTTCAAGTGCTAGAACATAGGGGCATTTATGTGGGAGTGTATGCTTACGCTTAGACGTGACTTCCTTGAGACTACTTTATTCCCATATTCTAATTTGCTTTTAGACTAGTGAAGGTTCTGGGAGCATTCTAAAACCACATAGTGAGAGAAGATTTTTTCCTTTTCCTTGGTTTTTACACTTTTTGTCTTCATGTACCTAGCGATTAGTAGCAAATGCCCTAGCTACAGTTGAAACATGAGGCATTGTCTTGAGAATAGAAAGAAACTGAACTGGGACCTGAGCCAGGAGCAGCCAAGTGTGCAGAGGATGTTTTTGGATAACTGAGGAGACTGAAGAAAAAAGTGGAATTCCTGGAGGCCCAAGGGAATGCGAAGCCAGCACACCAGCAGCCTAGGACAGAGTTGTACTTCTTACCAGCAGGTGAGACCCTTGAGGTGGAACATATGTGCATCCCAGCTTGCACCAAATAACTTGTTTAAACCTCTCTCTGCCTTTCTTTTTCTCAGTGCCTCTACTCTGTTGCCAACTTCCCAGTGTCTCGGGCCCCAAAAGAGTCTAGTTTGATTCTTTTTCATTCTCTTCTTCACTTCCCACAATCAAACGACTCATCTTCATGATTTTACATGTAATTTACACTTACTGGTCTAGTCCTAAGTGCCAGTCACTTTTTGAGACAGTGGGGCTAGAGAGATAAATACGACAAAGGCTGAGTAGGTCCTTTGAACCGATAGCCCCGAAGCATTGAGAGGGGTCTATGAATGCAGGAAAGATGACATCAAAGAGACCAGTAGTTGAGGCTTTTCGCACATTTGGTGACGTCCCTTTCCATTTCTACAGAGTGTAGAGGCTATGTGGTCAGACCTTCCTCATCTTCAAAGATTATCACCTACAAATTAAGACTCTATTATCCATTTTGTGTTCTTCCCTCTGGTTCCTAAGGAAGAGGCATCCCTAACCTCTTTGCAATACTAACTCTGTCATCTAAATGCTGCTGTACTCACCTCCCAATAGGCTTTTTTTTTTTTTTCTTTATCTTGGGTCTAAAATATCTTCAGCTTTTACTTTTGTGGTTGCTTCACTTTGGATAAGAAAACACACATCTTCCAGTTTCTGTTTAAATATAGAGTCAATCTTGCCTCCTCCATAAGCTTTTCTTTACATTTCTTTTATTGCCAGATTTGTCAAAAAGGAATTTCAAATTTAGCACTTCTGGCTCAGTAAATGTTTGTTGATGAAATAAACTGCTGAATGCATCCTATCCACTTATTTTTACTTAGTTTCACTTCTGCCTTCACCTTTTTCTAGAAAAAGTTCTCTAGAAGCCTGATATTCACATTCTAATTATCCAGTCCAGGGAGCCTTTCCAGCTTTCTATCCTGTTAAACCTGGGAGCTCCTCTTTGTGGATCATCTCTCCTCCAGTGTACCCATCATGATAATGTGCCTTTGAGTGAATGAGATCATACAAGTACCGCTGATTCGCAGTTTGGTAAAGATTTTTTAAATGTCAGCATTTATTTCACACATATTTATGAGGGCTTGCAGCATGCTGGGAAATGTTTTAGGTACTGTGTGTTGACCAATGAATAAGGCAGGTTAGCTCCCTGCTTCTACAGTGTTTACCTCTACTGAGGGAAGCAGAACATAAACTTCAAATTATTTGAAGAAGGAAAATAATTTCAGATTAAGTGTTAGCAAGGAAACAATCAGATAATTGGATTGAGAGTAACCTGAGACTGCTTTTGATCATGTAGTTAGAGAATATGTGTTCAAAAACTCTGCTGCTAATCGTGAGCTGCTTTAGGCCCTTTATGCAGTGTCTAGCCTTTTCCAGTTTCTATCAAATATCATGATCACCACTGGGTATTTATCTAAAAGAAAAGAAAATACTAATTTGAAAAGATCCTCCCCATCCCTGACCAGGTTCATTCCAGCATTATTTACAATAACCAAAGTTGAAAGCAACATAAATGTCCTTTGATGGATGGATGGATAAGGAAAGTGTGGTACATTTTTAATGGAATATTATTCAGCGGAAAAAAAGAGAGAGAAGGAAATCCTGCCATTGTAACAACATGGTTTGACCTTGAGCGCTTTATGTTAAGTAAAATATCAGACAAAGACCATATGATCTCACTTACATATGTAAGCTAAGACAAAACATAACATAACCGAAAATGAGCTAAATGATACAGAGAACAGATGGGTGGTTGCCAGCGGGTGGGGGAGAAGGACGGAAACAGGTGAAGGAGGTACAAAGGCTGAAATGTCCAGTTATAAAAGGGATGAGTCCTGGGGATGGTATGTGCAGCATGATGACTGTAGTTGATAGTACACTATTGGGACTTGAAAGTTGCTAAGAAGACTAACATTTTTCATCATAAGGAAAAGTAAACTATACCTGTGTGGTGATGGATGTTCACTAGGCTTGCTGTGGGTTATCATTTTGCAATATATACACATATGAATTCATGTTGCATAGCTTAACTAATATTATATATCAATTATATCTCAATAAAAAAGGAAAAAGTACAAAATGTTAGCTTGCCTCTTAATCTCTACCTCCTATTGTAGATTTTACTATTTCTGTAGCTCCTCTTTGGACTTGGATTTATGGCGTTGAGTGGCTTTTCCAGTTAGAAACTTATTTTGAATTCTTAACTCTGGCCCTTTTGGGGTATTATTCCATTTTGATGGTAAATGTTGATGAGGGCACCTTTTATTTCTTGGAAGCCATTTTTTCCTACTTTTTCACCTAAATGATGTCCCTGTTAGTTACCTACTAAATGCTGAGCATTAGTTTCTGCTATTTGACTGTTCTGTATAAGAAGCTCTCGAATCTCTATCTCTATCCTTGTACGGTCCATCTTTCACAGTGCATCCTGAAACTCATAGGTAAATCATTAACTTGTTTACAAAACTCGAAAAGCCCTCATTGGTTATGATATGAAAATTCATGTTGCATAGCTTAACTAATATTATATATCAATTATATCTCAATAAAAAAGGAAAAAGTACAAAATGTTAGCTTGCCTCTTAATCTCTACCTCCTATTGTAGATTTTACTATTTCTGTAGCTCCTCTTTGGACTTGGATTTATGGCGTTGAGTGGCTTTTCCAGTTAGAAACTTATTTTGAATTCTTAACTCTGGCCCTTTTGGGGTATTATTCCATTTTGATGGTAAATGTTGATGAGGGCACCTTTTATTTCTTGGAAGCCATTTTTTCCTACTTTTTCACCTAAATGATGTCCCTGTTAGTTACCTACTAAATGCTGAGCATTAGTTTCTGCTATTTGACTGTTCTGTATAAGAAGCTCTCGAATCTCTATCTCTATCCTTGTACGGTCCATCTTTCACAGTGCATCCTGAAACTCATAGGTAAATCATTAACTTGTTTACAAAACTCGAAAAGCCCTCATTGGTTATGATATGATCAAATTACTTGGCCCTAGCATCCAGTCCCTCTCACAATCTGGCAACAATCAACACAGTACCCCCTTTTTTTCTTTGAAATGAAGTGAAGTGAAGTCGCTCAGTTGTGTCTGAGTCTTTGTGATCCCATGAACTGTAGCCTACGAGGCTCCTCTGTCCATGGGATTATCCAGGCAAGAGTACTGGAGTGGGGTGCCATGTCCTTCTCCAGAGGATCTTCCCGACCTAAGGATTAAACCCGGGTCTCCAGCATTGTAGGCCAACGCTTTATCGACTGAGCCTTCTGTTGTAATATTAATTCTCTCTTATAATTTGGTTTCCTGGATGAAAGGAAGTTGGTATCTCAGCTTCCCCACTGGGGATCAAACCTCAAAGAGAGAAGTCTTAACCACTGGACTGCCAGGGAAGGCTCAACCTGATTCCTTTTACAACCACTCTTTTCTCTTTTCTGAACTTCTAGTTCACTTTCTTCCCATACAACTGTACTCTGTCATCTTTCCTCAGTCTTATAGTTTTGTGAACCCTGTATGTTGAGGTGCAGCAGAATATGCCACCTCCAAACCTGCCACTTTGACATGTGGATTGTTCTGAGAAGGCAATTAAGACCCAGCAGACTCAGGAAAAGCTTTTACACCTCTCCTTGAACTGCCTAAAATAATTATATAGAGGGCCTGTACCAGAAAGTCTTGGA